>JARHVA010002909.1:2147500-2185000 GCA_037957365.1 Torreya grandis | reverse complement strand
GGCGTCGGCAGTATGACCGACGTCGGTCAGATGCAGTGGAGAAGGAGACCGGCGACGACAGAGAGTCAGCCAACGTCGGCAGCACCAGACTAGCAGGGACCGGCGTCGGTCGCCTGTGTATTTCTAGAACTGCTGTTGACGAACAGTCAGTTAAGTGAAGCGAGTGTTTGCATGTCAAATGACTAATTATAGTCACGAGCTGCGTGTTTAATTATTGTAACTAGAGTTCTATTTTTGTAAGCATGGGATCTTATTTATAGACCCATAAGGCATGTACTGTAATTAAGCAAGAAGGCAAGTAAAAGCATTGAAGCTAGCAAGGTCAAGGAGATCAGCTGAAGCATTCAAGGAGGGATAGCAACTCAGGCTTTAGAGTTGTTGTGTTGAGCAAGAGAGAGAGGGAAGAAGGTCTTGAGGTGTGGCAAGCCTTTGAGGTGGAGGAAGAAGTGGCATCTTCCTTATTTGTATTTTCTTCTAGTAATATTGAATACAAGAGTGTGTATTGTCTCTCAAATTCTTTGTTGTCTCAAGTTTCTAGCTACTTTATCATTCTGGTATAATTCCGTGTTTAATTGCTAATACGAGAAGTAATCATATGTGTTCTAATTGGTAGAGTTAGATCCCCTGACAAGTGGTATCAGAGCTACGATTTGCAGGAAGCAGGGTATTGTTTTTTATTACAGGTCATTCACAGTGTTTTCTGATTGAGTGGGAGTTCAGCAATGGCAGAAGAAAGTAGGCTACGAATGGAGAAGTTTAACGGCAAAAATTATCAACATTGGAGGATGCAGATTGAGGACTATCTGTATCAGAAGGATTTGTACTTACCATTGGGTGGGGTTGCATGCAAGCCCACAGATATGAAGGATGAAGAATGGAACGTTCTTGATCGGAAGGCTCTCGGTTCCATAAGGTTGAGCCTTGCATCGTCTGTGATTTCTAGCTTATCACAGTGCAAGACAATGGAAGAGTTGATAAAGTCCTTGGTGAATTTATACGAAAAGACCTCGACTTCTAATAAGGTATATCTTATGAAGCAGCTATTCACTTTCCAAATGCAGGAAGGTGGATCGGTACATACTCATCTCAGTGATTTCCATGGTTTGGTAAACCAACTAGCTTCAGTCAATATTGTTTTTGATGATGAGGTAAAGGCTCTCTTGATTTTATGTTCTTTGCCTGAAAGTTGGGACGGTATGGTTATGGCAGTAAGTAATTCTGCATCTGCTTCTAAAATCTTAAAAGTTGATGATGTTGTGAGTGTGATCTTGAATGAATAAATACGCAGGAGAAGCACAGGTGAATCATCAGGGAATGCTCTAAGTGCAGAAAGCAGGGGAAGGCAAAGGGAGAAGGTTGAGCAAGGGAAATCAAAGTCAGGAAGGAGATCCGAGTCCAAACGTATTACCTACTAGTTTTGTGGAAAGAAAGGACATACGAAGAAGGAGTGTTGGTTGAGAGATAAAGAGAACCAACATGCAGGTATAGAAGAAGCAAAGGATGCAAATATTGTGATGCAGGATGCTCTCATACTTTCTTTGGATAGTCAGGTAGCATCATGGATTTTAGATTCTGGTTCATCTTTTCATGCATCCCCAAACAGAGATTTGTTCTATGAGTATGAACAGGGAGATTTTGGAGTGCTCTATTTAGGGGATGGTACGCCTTGTCAGATAGTTGGCAAAGGGAAAGTGTAGCTGAGATTGCAGATTGACAACACATGGGTGTTGAAAGAGGTCATACATGTTCCAATTCTGAAGCAGAGTCTAATTTCTGTAGGAAGGTTGGGAGATGAGGGATGCACAATAACCCTCACAGCAGATTCTTGGAAGGTTACCAAGGGAGCACTTGTTCTAGCAAGAGGTAAGAAAGTAGATACTCTTTATCTGTCTACTTGTATTACTGATTCTACTTCTGGTGTAGATTCGAAGACGTGGCCTAATAGGCTTGGTCACAAAAATAGGAAGGGAATGGAAGTTCTTGATCCAAAAGGTATGTGTTCAAATTTGAAAAGCATTGATAGAGTTCATTGCAAAAAGAGGAAATTTGATGCTTTTGACAGGAACAAAGAAGCCTTGGTGTTTATGGAGGAGATGAAGGACAGAGATCAGTCACAGGGGCTGAATAAATCTGAGCAGGGCAGCATGGATAGAGGTTTGATCTAAAAAGAGCTCGTAGATGAAAATTTCATCACTTATACGAACATACAGACACCGATGTCGGTCGCTTGGCACCGACGTTAGTCATCCAGATACCGACATCGGTCATGTGCAAACCAGCAGGGTCGGTAGGTCGGGCAGGAGAAGTCCGACATTGGTCACAAGGACCGACGTCGGCAGGAGGGACATCGGCGTCAGCCAGGGAAACGACATTGGCAGTCAGGGTCAGTGCAGAGAACCGACATCGGTCAGGAGCAGACTGGGAGATGGCCGAGATCGGTCACTGGAATGGATGTTGGGTGAATCAATAAGTCTCAAACACCCATGTGGAGGTCAGGAAAGGTATGTGAACCTCATATTTGTTGTTCACCTTCTTTATATTGCTTACTGACAGTCATGAACTAGGAAGATGGAAGAAGCAATGCAGGTAGAATCCAGAAACAGTGGGAGCTTGGCATGGATGAGGAGTGTGAGTCCTTGGAGAACCAAACAGGTATTTGTTGGTAGAGTTGTCAGCTGGAAGGAAGCAATGGATAGAGGGATGGATTCCCGTTTTAGAGAAGAGAGTGGATGGACACATGAGACAGAAGGCTATCGTATATGGTCTTGATTATGCTGCAGAACAATAGAGGTTTGACCATTGTATTTTATCTTTACCAGGTTGGATAATATTAGCTACATTATCCTGTTACTGTATTGTGTTACTTGTTGCAGGGTTTCATATACAGAGAGTTTTTTGAGCTAAGGGTAGAGTTGGTTCAGAAGTATGTCATGGAGAATTTGGGAGCAGCAAAATTCTTGTGGCATAAGATACAGGTATTGCATCACAGGTTTGCGTGGTGGTTGGTCTTCAAGAGTGACATTGAAGAGGGATATAGAGCCTAAGGAACAAAGTAGATGGTGTACATGTACAGGTACAAGTTACAGTTGTTTATCTCCAAGTGGGAGATTGTTAAGGTGTGGAGCTAAAAGCTTCAATTGTTTACAGACACAAGGAAGGATGCTGAAGAACCAGATGCACCAGCGTCGGCAGTATGACTGACGTCGGTCAGATGCAGTGGAGAAGGAGACCGACGACGGCAGACAGTCGACCGACGTCGACAGCACCAGACTAGCAGGGACCGGCGTCAGTCGCCTGTGTATTTCCAGAACTTTTATTGATGAACAGTCAGTTAAGTGAAGCGATTGTTTGCATGTCAAGTGACTAATTATAGTCACGAGCTGCGTGTCTAATTATTGTAACTAGAGTTCTATTTTTGTAAGCATGGGATCTTATTTATAGACCCATAAGGCATGTATTGTAATCAAGCAAGAAGGCAAGTAAAAGCATTGAAGCTAGCAAGGTCAAGGAGATCAGCTGAAGCATTCAAGGAGGGATAGCAACTCAGGCTTTAGAGTTGTTGTGTTGAGCAAGAGAGAGAGGGAAGAAGGTCTTGAGGTGTGGCAAGCCTTTGAGGTGGAGGAAGAAGTGGCATCTTCCTTATTTGTATTTTCTTCTAGTAATATTGAATACAAGAGTGTGTATTATCTCTCAAATTCTTTGTTGTCTCAAGTTTCTAGCTACTTTATCATTCTGGTATAATTTCGTGTTTAATTGCTAATACGAGAAGTAATCATATGTGCTCTAATTGGTAGAGTTAGATCCCCTGACATACATTATTTTTTATTAATCCAAATATCTAATTTTCAACTAGATGTCCTACTCTATACATGCAAATAATAAATTCTTATTCACTTGAGTATCTACTACTAAAACTAGTATTGATGAATTGATTTAATATTGTACTTCAAATATTTTGAGTTGATACAATATCAAACAAAAATTTAATGAAATGATTGAAATTGATATGAACCTCCCCCAACAAAACCAAAAAATAAACAAATAAATAAACAAACAAAAAAACAAACACACCCACTAAAATTTAAATGGAAGTTTCTCGATCAATATTAATCTTAATGCATAAAGAAATTAAATAATGCTCATTTTTATAAATCACATTGTTTGTTAGAAAATAAATGTTGAAATTAAATCACACAACACAAAAAAAACCTTATTGATAACCTTATACATGCACTCTTCTCTACCATAAAAATTCCTATTAAGAGTGATACACAATCCCACCCTAAATTGATAAGAAATTGACCAAATAAGTTTGATGATAATAAAAATGAAACTATTATATTCACTTCATAAAAATAAAGGAATTGCTTAAAAAATGATAAAAATAGTCTTTTGTTAATATCTTTTTTATAAAGTATTATATATTATTATCTATCCAATTTATAAGGCCCACATCTCAATCTTAAATATATACAATAGAAATACTTTATAACTAACAATTTGCAATTACAGAGGTAACTTGTTAAACCCTAAAATTAAATGCATAAAACAAAAATGCTTCGAATAGTCTAAATAATTTTAAATATTCTTATGTGATTATAGATTTATAATATTTTTTTTCCAATAATTTTATAAGGAAAAAGTAAAAATCTATAATCAACCACAAACTACACAACTACTAACTATATGTGCTAATATTTATTAAACCATCAACAACCATATCTTATTTATGTAGCGATTAAATCATAGTATCACGTAGAAACATATTTCTAACATTTCATAATGACATCTAAAAAATCCAACAACAAACAATAGGGATATCTATAACCATATATTATAGTTTCTCAAAGTGTAATGGCTACAAATTTGGTAGCACAACATACTAGCTATAGATTTGGTAGCACAATAGTTAGATATTGCTTTTGATCATGGCTATGGGTTTAAAACACTCTACAAATAGTTAGTGGAATAAAAAGGATTCTACATACATTGTTGGATATTAGTAACCAAATTATAATATAAAAAACTCATACCATTTTCATCTGAAAAATCACAATATTTAAAACCATAACAAATAAACATGAAAATTATATGGATTATGTTTATACAGAGAAAGATATGGTTTATAAGGTAACAAATAGGTCATAAGATAACAAAATAGAAAGGTTTATGGCCAACAATATATAAAATGATTGTCAATTCTTAGTCATCCTATCTAACATGAATATCTCTAAGTTTATGAGTGTGGTGATTCTCATATAAAATCTTATAACTTAGATGCATTGGCTCATCATAAAAACCCTGTACATCTTGCTAGCCACCAAGGACTACATCATTGTCCTCCTACTCTATATGTCATTTCATTAGACCTGCCTCCCATTCCCTTTCTATAAAAAAAATTAGAAGGTCTCAATCTCACTAATAGGCTCATTGATATGGATCTATAACCATAATATACATGATACAAAGTCCCATGGTTCCCAATTATCCTATGCTCAACTACTACAATATCCACTCTTGTCCCTAAAACTAGTGTCTTTCTTATGCTTATCTCACCTCAACTAGGGAAAATTCTTGTGCCTTGGGACTGTCTTTTATTAGACTACCCTTGAATATTTCACAATATTAGGCACATGTAAATCCCCATCCCTAGATTTTATTTCTAATAAATTTACTCTCCATCATTATATCCTCCCCAATCCCAAGGAGTGTCTCAAGGTATCAAAACTAGGAAGGGTAGTTCTAGCTCTTATCATCCTACCCCTTATGGTTCTCTTGATTGTCTTATCATGTAATAGGGAAATATTATAGGTATCAATAGGCATGGAATCCAAAATTTATAGGCAATATATCACATGATTGTGGCCTCACACACCAAGTAAAATTCCATGTCATCTCGCCCAATCTTTGATCTTGCACTATAAATGGCCGAGTCAGTCATGAATATGGTAAACCTATGTATGGGCTCTATAAAATATTTTCCTTGTTGATTGTCCCTAGTTTTGGATTTATACATTTAAACCTCACCAAATACCCCCAATTCCACCTCCTGAGTAGGATCGAGTGTCCTTCCACATATAACAATGTGCCTATTAACCTAGGCATTAAAAATTGATTATAGACATATACTATGGAAAGTATAAATACCCAAATCTATAGGGTATACCATGATAATATGCTATAATTCATGTAGTCTCTATACCCAAATACCAATTCCCATATTGTACATTATGCCCTAATCCAACAATGTTTGGTACATCATAATAGTAAATAATTGCACACCCTAATTTGAATTATGGAAAAATGTGTGTCCTCATAAGACATATGGTTAGATTATATATAAACATAAAATAAAAATGTTTTACATGTTCCTTAGTTTTATAATGTAGGAATGTGAGTAATATTACTCTTCCCTTGTGTCCCATCAGGTCATTTTACACTACTTCGCATCTATGGCCAGAATGTCACATCTCATTATCATTCCTTAATGGGTATCCAAATATACTGTGGAGATCCTTCAAGGTAATAAACATATCCACTATGTACCCATATTAAATGTGGTGGTGCATGTCTCCTATAAGTATTAATACAATACAAACATCTTTGCATCTAAAATCACTTGAAACATATTCGATATACCCATAAAACCAAAAATGATCATGCGAGCCTTGTATAAATTTGAGAATCTATTCATTAAATATAGAAGACATGATGGATCTAAATTTTACCACAATCATACTGATCTCTATTCCTAAAAAAATAAAATTAAAGTACCCAATCAATCTTTATCAGACTCAAATTAAATAAAATATGTGAATATTCAAAAACTAAACTTAAATACATATTTTTAACTACATAAATCACTTAATAGTATGCCATTGGAAATTTATTAAATTTTTACTTCATTAGCTATATGATATTAGGCCATAATCTATTGATCCATTTATACTACATCAAACATTCATGATATATGTCATTGATCATCTTATTTTTACAACTGCATCGGTCATTTTCACAAAAATGCCATTTGTCATCTCCCAAAATAGACTATATTTCTTAACTTCATTTTCCATGTTGTGGTTTCATACCTGTATAATGTTATTGGCTAGATTTATGAATTATACAAGTTCACCATACTATTAATTCCTCCTTAGAAACACATATTTACCAAAGCACTATTTTGAATAAAATCCATTATCCATGTCTTTATTCTCTAAATTTTGATGCAATTTAGGTTAAATTCTAAAGGTGCATTTTCCCAACACCTAGTTTCATAAAATACCTACTATACACATCTTAGATTTAAGTAGAAACCATACCTTGATGATCACTTCAATTGGTCTTAATGTTTTGCCCATGTGTTAGCTTTTACATCCCCACATCATTTCTTCTCCTTGTACCCAAAATATTTTTCCTTGTGACATAAACATCTAATCCAAAAATTAAAATAAAAAAAAGGAAGGGCCTTCTCCTTTATTTGTATCTTCCAAATCAAAAATTTAAACTCCAAAAAATTATCTTCTAGATTTTATAAATTGATCATATCTTTTGGACCATAGTTCCTATTAAAAAACCAAAAGAATTGCCAAAATTATGTCATCATAATGAATTTTATGGTAATAAAATATTTTTCCAAAATAATTGAAAAATAATATATTATATAGTCCTAATTAACTTGTTTAAGCACTAATTTAAAAACTTACACCCTCAAACATCTTACAACCAACCAAATAATTTAAGTTACATGTGTTATTTTACTTACTTTCATTTATTTGATACTTACCTACATTTGTTAGATAACTTGTTTAATATCATGCAGTTCTTTGTTATTTTTCCAAAGCACCATCATGTGTTACACTACTATGACATGTGATAAAATTTGGGTGAGCCATAGGTATACACCTTATTTTCATTTACTAACACTTTTATCTTTCAACACTCATTAGTGCATTAATATTACTTAATGTACATCCTAAGAATTACACCAAGATAAGGATGGGATGACTCATACTTTTTGAGAGATTCGATAATTCATATTTATTTTTAGCACCAACTTCATTTTCTTGTGGCATCTACTTTTCTTGTATTTTATGGTTATTTCTCTATCTTTTACCTCTCATTTTCATTTCACATGTGTTTACTTGATTTCACCAAACTGGTTGACATCATTATCTAGGGCTATGATGTATTATTTATGTTGGATATTTTTGTATGCCATTGGTCAAGATGATCACATTGGTTATTTTTGAGATTTTACTTTTAGGGTTAGGATATGGATTTGTAGTGTCACTATTTTTAATTTCTCTAAATATATAAATATGAACCTCTCTACTCATCCATGTAAATACACCTTTGAAATAAGAAGAGGATTTATGGCTAATAAACATACACTTGAGGAAAATAAGTTAGGATAAGGAATTGAAGATACGAAGGAGATAAGTTGAGCTAATAAGGTAAACCTAGTATTTAGATTCCCCAACTTGGGTCTACTTTATATTTATCTTTCCACCTTGAATTCATATATAACCATATTTCATAAAGTGATAAAATCCAAGGGGGTGATAAATGTGCTAAAAAGTCAACCTAAGGTATGTATCCAACCCATACTCTTTCTTTTGTACATTTTCTAGTATATTAGATTAGTTTATTTTATGTCTATCTATTCTTAGGTTAATACATGTTTATTATTAAATTATTATATTTTCACGATATTTATTTAAACCTCATGGTTACCTTATATTTAAATTTATATAACTATTAGATTAGATACCTCATGGTTAGAACCTAAAGGAATTTTATTTTATTTGATTGCCTCTATAGTTATTTCTTTAATGTCTAATGAAATATTATTTATAGGTAGGTTCTACACATACTATTATTTGTGCATATATGTAAATTAAATTAATTTAACACTCATTAATCATGGACCTTATCTACAATACTTGTTATTACATTAATCTACACCCTTGGATAGAGTTATGCAGGTTCCCTCTAACTAAGCCATAATATGGGAACAACCCCAGGCTGTGGGTAACCTATGATGGGGCTGAACCTCCATAGAGGGATAACTTCCTCTTGATGGATTACATAAACTAATACTACTGTAGGGAAAAGGATTAGAAATGGGTAAAGGGATCATAATAAAGTTATCTAAGTGATGCACCAAATAAAAATGGGAGACTCCCATAAGCTTAAACCCACATTAGATCAACACAAGACAATGCTAGATCACACAACCTCACAAACCAGCTAATTGAATAAGTGTTTCAAGGAATAGGTTTAGGTAGAAAACTAATACAAACCTGTAATATCATGAAAACACCCTAAAGGAGGTCAAGAAGGAGGAGAACAGATATGGAATAATCTCCTTCACAAGGCCATTATGCACAACTCACTAAACAATGATCCAAACCAAGAGATAGGTAAAGAAAGTATATTATTACACCGAGAGGTAGTTATTACAAATGCTTGACATGATTTAACCTAATCAAGATGAGAATATTCTATAATATGTCAAAGATTCCCCTACTATTCAAGATCAAAGAGTTCTTGTGAGAGTCTAGAATCTAAGAGATCTAGAGAGAGCCTACAAATGGAAAGAATGGGTGATATAGAGAAAGGGAGAAGAGAGAAAAGGGGACATATTAATAAAGAATAATACATGCATTTCCACCTTTAAATAAATTCTCCACCATATTTTGATCAAATCATGGTTACTACATCATAGACAAAATAACCTTCATTTGATCTAATAGTCCCGAAATCTTCTCATTAGCTGATAAAAATTCACTAGAAGACAATAAAGCGTCTTAGGAAAATGAGTCATGACCATTATCTAAAGAAAAAACCCTTAGTCAACCTCAAAATATATTAAATTCTCCTACTACCTTCTCTCATCACTAGATCTCCATTTTAGTATTTTATGCCATCCTCTACTTGACCTATTCGTGAGAAGACAAAATCTTCATATCTTGAATCTGACAAAGCCATGCTATGTCTTCTTTAAGCAATGGTAGGTACCTAATTATCAATAACATGACTATTTTGGAAGATAAGACACTTCCATATCTTGTTTATATCTAAATTTGATCCAACCTAAATTTAGATTTACTTTAGATTGGAAACCAATCTCATTTATTAGTTTTCTTATAGCTATCATGTTAATGGAAAACCTATATGCAACATAGATTCCTTTCTAAACTATATTAGGTTTTAACAAACCTATTTTACCCCTAAACCTTGTGGAAGTTGAGGACTCACTATCTGTATAAATCTTCTTTTAAGAGTAATGATCACAATCATGAAATAATATTGTGACCCTAGAAAATGGGCCCCGTAAGTTCTAAATCTTTGAACCAAAAGTTGAGACCGAGATTCAATGGAATCAAAACTTTATTGACGATAAAACCTAATTACATGACTACATTTTCTTATGATATTCAATAAAGCTCTAATGGTGACAAAATAATCCTTGTAAGACTTTCCTCTATTTCAACCTAAGTTACATTTGACCTCCATTTGAAATATCTAGCCTTTGAATTTTAACAATGGCCATCGATCTTGATCTAAGCCTTCTCAAATTATGCCAATTCATAGCTCTTCATTCATTCTTAAGATCCTAATGTCAGCTCTTTAAATCATTGTCCTCATGCACACCATCAATTTGCTTGTTCTGATTGAACATGTGTCATCGATCTCCTTTCACTTGATCAAATGTGCACCATTTATCCCTTAAGTCTCTATTATCATGACACTTGTCATGCATTCACTTGATCTCAAGATCCTCTATCTTTTTGACCTAATTATCATCATTGATCTACGAGTGTATGATCAAACACATGTTTTTGGATCTATTTGGACCCACTAGCCTTATCGATAGATGTGTGCTATTAGATATTTGATGGGCACATGAGATCTTGCCACATGATAGCATCTTATTTGATTTTGGGATCTACTAAATTTTTGACTACAAGCTTGCCATTGATCTTTGATGCATGATTAAGCATGCACCATTAGATCTTTGGGACCCACTAACATCACTGATCACCTAGTCACTGTTAGATTTGATCTTAGATTTTGATATTTGGACACTTGTTAACCACACTTTTATCCTTGGAAAATTTGAATTTAAATGGATATTTTTTGTAGCTTTAACTTGACATCCCCACACACGTCTCACTCTTCTTATTCAACATTGAATGCTTGTAACTTGAGATAGATAGCTCATCAAGTCAAAAAATTTGTAGAGAATATTCAGGGCATGATAAAATCATGTCTATGCAATCCTTTAGCTCTGAGAGGCTTCCTAAGTGAACTTATGAAGTGTGAAACTAGACTAACCTGTCTATTTTTTCATGACATTTGATGATGGTCTAGTCCATCTTCTTAACATACTCGATTCGTTTGATCATCCTTCAATCAGGAACTCTATTCATCCTCTCTATCTAGGTAAAATCTTGGTATGTGGGACAAATTTCTTTGGTAACTCATAGGGAAACATGCCTATTATGCTTGAAAACCCAGATTAGTTGCCTTGTCTGATCTATTAGGCATGGAGTCTCCTCTCTTGTTCCACATATTGATATAAAGTTAAATTATTTTATGCCAACCTCTGGATAACTCTCTCTTGAAGTAACAAAAACAATAAGAAAAAAAAAATGCCCAAGGTACTTTGGAAAAGGAAAAACACAATAAGAAAGGAGACTAACCTAAACAAAGCAAGGGAAAATAACCTACTAAACAAATGTGCACATAAGCACTTAGAAGAAAACATGAAATCTATTCTAATATATATAATATTGTACATCAATTTATTAGCACCTCCCTCCTAGATCAAATGGAAAATATTTAGAATCACTCACTTGTAACAAACCAAGATGAAAGATACCTTGCTTTGGAGGTACTATGAAAGGTGAACCAAGAAACTTGATGGCCAATCCTTTTGATGTGATCTCTAATGGATGAAATAGAACAAACATGTCTCTAATGTAGACATAATATTCCAAGTCTTCCAATATTAGTTCATGTTGGACTACAGGAACACTTGATTAATGTTGTTCATCACCCTTGAGAAAGCCTTACTTGAAGACTTCATTTAGGCTCTTGGGAATAACTACACTTGGTTCACTTGATGGTTCAAAAATACCATATCCTTCCCCCTTATCCTTATGAAATTTAGGACTAATCATGTTTAGATCAACATGCTCATAGGTTCTTGGAACATGAACATGTCCCTAAATCTATTTTGAATCTTTGGTTATGGCATCGAACCACTACCACAACCCTTCAAATTTTTGACTGGTACTTTTATCAAACTCCATCTCTTGAGCATTTGAGATGTCTATTTTATCAACCTCACTCAATATTTCATCTTAATATTCAACTGTAAATTTTGTTGACTTAACCATTCGAGGTCTAAAATATCACACCTATTTCTCTCAAGCTCTGATCTACTTTCCTCTTGATCATTTATGTAGAATAGACCTTTAGTAGTCCAATAAAAGTATGATTTACTCTTAATTTATTCATGAATACACATCCTTTCAAATATGAAGGCATCAATACTTCCTTTAGGCAAGTTTACAACATTAAGCTGCTCCATTTCACTTAAGAAATCCAAGCACAAATGCTACAATTAATCTTCTAAGTTTCTTACGCTGACCTTGACATCCATAATAGGTTCATGAAGGTTGTCCTTGGTCATGTGTAGGGGTAGAGAAAATCATATTGATCAAAATATTACTGATTATACATATCTTATTATGATGATTAGGCACTTATTTAGGATTCTTAAACTATTTGATAGATGCTTAGACTCGCCATTGATGTTTGAACATTTGCCTCCAAACATTGATTGGATAAAGAGAACACCAAAACTATCCACCAATAAATAATGTATTAATCATGGAATATACTGAAAGGGGGTGAATCATTATATCATCTATCTTATAAATCTTTTAGTTAATCAAACTCTACTTAATCATATATTTAAGATATGCAATAAAACTAAAACAATAACATGCACCACATAAGAGAGAAAGAGAGAGATTCCAAATTTTTACGTGGAAACCCAATGTGGAAAAACCTAGATGACCCTCATGGAAAATGGCACCAAACTCTACTTAACCATATATTCAAGATATGCAATAAAACTAAAACAATGACATGCACCACATAAGAGAGAAAGAGAGAGATTCCAGATTTTTACGTGGAAACCCAATGTGGGAAAAACCTAGATGATCCTCATGGAAAATGGCACCAAACTTGCATGACCCCTTGAATCCTTGTATTTGAAAAGTCACATGGTGATCCTTCATGAAAAAATGCATCCTTTCCCCTTTTGTCTTTATCTTGGTGACCTTTTGAACTCTTTAAGGTGACTCTTCATGGAAAACTGCACCATACCCTCTTTTATCTTCACTTGGTGACTCTTGGAATTCCTCAAGATGACTCTTCATGGGAAAATTCATCCCATTGCTCTTTTTTCTTTACCCCGTGAATCTTTGACTTCTCCATGGGCCCTCTTTTGACTTTTATTCAACCAAAAATATATTCGTTAATATTAAATAAATATCAACACATTTTAGCCAAAATATGAACATTAAAAACACATTTAAACAATAAATGCTATGGGGCCTTTATCACCAATGATAGACCTTTAACATCAATGATAATATTTCCAACAATCTCCCCTTTTTTCATTCATGGCAACCTCAAACTAAAATTGCTACATCCTAAAACATGTATTACACATGCCAACCTACACATACTATCATCTAAAAAATATATAGTAACTCCCCTAAACTATAGCATCTTGTACATGTTCCCTATACCTATTTATGCACATATTTATATTCTTCTCCCCCTTTGACATCAATGGAAAATGGCCTATCCTAAAGCTAACACTTAGCTCCCCCTCAACTGATGTTAATACTCAATGGCAAGAAGTAAAATAAATTACTCCCAACATCTCTCATAGATACTCAAATGTGTCTTTTGGTAGTGCCTTTGTGAAAATATTTGAAATCTATTTTATAGTACCGATATATTCCATCTTAACCTATTGATCTATAACCTACTCTTTCAAGAAGTGATATCTCATAGGAATATGTTTTGTTCTTGAATGCATCATTGGATTCTTACAAATATTAATAGCACTTGTGTTGTCACAAAAAATAGAAATAGGTTCATCATATTTTACCTTGATGTCTTCTAAAGTTTGCTTCATCTAAAGAACTTGAATACAACACAACACTATTGTAATATATTTTACTTTAGCTGTAGAAAGTGATACTAAGTTCTACTTCTTTCTTATCCAAGATACTAAGCTATCGTTGAGGAAGAAATATCCTCCACTTGTACTCTTTTTTTCATCCAAACAACCTACCTAATCTAAATCTATATAAGTAACCAAAGTGAAATATCTACTCGTGGGATACCATAATCCATAATATAATGTCCCCTTGACATATCTAAATATTTTCTTCACCAACTGAACATGACTCTCCTTCAGAGCTACCTGATATCTCATAACCATGCCTACTGCATGTATGATGTCTGGCCTTGATGCTATCAAATATAAAAGACTACCAATCATAGATGTATACAAATATTGATCTACAACATGTAAATATTCATCCTTACTCACCTTATTCCTTATACTCATTAGTGTGCCAACTAGTGCAAAATCTTGATAACTAAATTTTTTTCAATATTTCCTTGGAATACTTACTTTGAGATATGAAAATTCTTTTATTTGACTAAAATATTTGCAACCATAGGAAAAATGACAATTCTCTAAGAATAGACATCTCAAATTATTTTTGCATATTATCAAAATATTCTTTTGTCATTCTTTCAATGTTACCTCCAAATATTATGTCATCAACATATAAAACAATAATCAATTGATGCTCACCTTCTATTTTGATGTAGAGATTACTATCAACAAAACCTCTCTTGAAACCTTGATCTTGTAGATACTTATCAAGTCTTACATACCAAGCTCTAGGAGCTTGTTTCAATCCGTACAATACTTTCTTCAATTTACATACATGGCTACTATCATTTGAGAGAATAAATTCCTTAGACTACTCAATGTAGATATCTTGATCTAGATTCTCATTCAGGAAGGCAGGTTTGACATCCATATGAAACAATTTGAAATTTTTAAACACTGCATATGCAAGAAAAATTCTAATAGCTTCTATCATTGCCACTGGTGCAAAAGTTTATTCGAAATCTATACCCTAAATTTGAGCATATCCTTTACATACTAACCTTGCTTTATTCTTGGTAACTTCACCATCTTCATTCCACTTATTTTTGTATACCCATTTTGTTCCTATCACATTTTGATATTTTGGTCTAGACACTAATTTCCAAGTATCATTATTTTCTATTTGATTTAATTATTCATCCATTGCCTTAACATAATGCTCATCATGTCTAGCTTTTGAAAAATTTCTAGGATAAATTTTGGATAACAAAAAAAAAACTACTTGCTCAGATTCACTTACCATCATCCTTCTGGTCTGAACTCCTTCATTTATGTTCCTGATGATGTCATTCTTATTATTATTTTTATAAAAATATTTGGATGGGATCTTGGTTTCCTTTTGCTTCTCCTTCTTATCTTCATTTGACTCTTCAAAATCTTCTTCTTCTTCTTCAATGATTTTAGGAGTGTCCAATAGATCATTGACTCTTTGTGCTACATCTACATCTATTCTGATACTTTTACTTTCAACAATATTCTTAGTTATTTTGTTATAAATTTATAATCTTTAATTTTACTATAATATCCAAGAAATATACATTCATATATTCTAGATTCAAACTTACCAATTTTTTTATTGGTTCTCTTTATGAAGCATCTATTGCTAAAAAGTCTAAAGTAATCAACTATAGCTAGTTTGTCTTTCCATAGCTCACAGGGAGCC
Organism: Torreya grandis; assembly: GCA_037957365.1. NCBI lineage: Eukaryota > Viridiplantae > Streptophyta > Pinopsida > Cupressales > Taxaceae > Torreya > Torreya grandis. The sequence goes on along the minus strand of JARHVA010002909.1, from coordinate 2,169,059 downwards.
TTGTCACTATTGACTCTCAACAAAACTCTAATCTAAATATGCAATACTATACCAACTTTCTCTCTCCAATATTTATCTGATATCTTTGATTCATTTAGCATTATCCTTTCCATATTCTAAACTATTCTATTTTTCTACTCAACTACTTCATTTTGCTATGGAATTCTAGTTACTAAATAATGTCTCTTTATCTTATGGTCTTCACAATACTCAATAAACTCATCTAACATGAATTATCCTTCTCGATCTAATCTTAGGCACTTAATATTCAAATTAGTTTCATTCTCAAAAAAATCCTTGAATGCTTTGAAGTGGCTGAAAGCTTATAATTTTTTATTCAGAAACATCACCCAAGTCATACGTGTAAAATAATCAATAAGCAACATGAAATATTTCTGACCTTGAGTACTTTGAATTCTCATAGGTCCACACAAATCAGTGTGAACAAGCTCTAACATCTAAGTGGTTGAGTATTATTTTATTTTTGAATCATCTTCTGACCTGCTTCCCATGTTGACATGGTTCAAAAAGCGTGTTAGAGGGATTTGTAATATTTAGAATATCTCTAACTGCTTACTTATTTTTGATGTTGACAAGATTGTCAAAATTTATGTGTCCCATTCTCTTGTTTCATAGACAACTTTCATCATCTTGACTCAAACAACATTTTTATCCTTTGATATTTGATAACATATACAAATTATTGCCTATCCTCTGAGCATCTACAATCAACACATCTAAATCTTTTCTCCTAATTTCACAACCCTCTGCATAAAATTTTAATGTGTGTCCCTAATCACACATTTGAATTACACTCAAAATATCATGCTTAGGACATTTTACATATAGAACATTTTTAGTCTTATTTTTACCATTATCCAAACTTAGTGTACCTTTTTTGGTAATTTTGGCATTAGTATTGTCTCAAAATTTCACTATGCTGCCGTTGATATTCTTCAAGGTTATGAACTTGCTCTTATCTCCTATCATGTGCCTCAAACATTTGATGTCAATGAACCATGGTTTTTTTTCATTTCTTACATGTAAAGCTGTTTGGACCAACATAGACTTTTCAAGTTATTTCTTCTGCCATAAACCTATCTAAACTTTCTTCTTGATGAATAGAGCATTAAAACTCTAGTCCTTCTTGACTAACTTAAACATGATTCTATAGTACCAGGCTATGTGTTCAAATTTATTACACTTATAACATATTATGGCCTCTTCATTAAAGCCTGCTAGAGGAGCAAAGGAGTTGTGGCTTCTACTTGACTCTGCATGAGTTTTCTTCTCCTTGTTTCTAAAATTGTTAACCCTTTTCTTGCATTCTATTTTCTTATGACCATATCCATTAAAATAAAAATAGTAAACATAAGAATAGAACCTGTTTGTGTATCTTTGACCTGATTGCCTTTTGTAGCTTTGCTCCTTCTAGCCTTCTTTATTTGAGATGTCCTCTGTATTCTTAAATGCTTCCCTTTTTATTTCCTATTTTGTAAGAGTTTTAACATATCTCTTTTTCTTCTCAAATCCGATACCTATCTTATTGGATATTAATTGTTGACTTTCTAATATTTTATTCAACATATTAGTGTTATTCTCAAATTTTAAATCATTGGTTGATTTATCATTGACTGCTTTATTTGCTTTCTCAAGATATGCTTTTAAAGAGGTAATTTCACCAACATACCTTTCACATTCTTCACTTAATTTTTACAACTCAGTTATTAGATCTTCCTCAGTCTTTTTGGATTCTTTAATGTGTGCTTGTAGATATTCAATTATTTCCTTTGACTCTTTTTTATTGTTCTTGATCTAGAGATTCAGTCTTCGATTCTTCTTCTTAATAAATTATAATTATTCTAAGGCACAAATGAGTTTTCCTTCCAAATTCACTTCAGCTTCATCTTGTTCTTCTTATTGATCATATGTACTTTTGCTTGTAGAGGCATCTTCATGTATGGTCATGAATAGAATCTCTTCTTCTCGAATCCCTTCTTGAATTTGCCTTTGAAATTATTTTTGTATGTAGATCTTCCTTATTGATTATCACCATTACTCTTATCTAGGCACTTAGCTAAAAAATGTCAAATCTTTCCACAATTAAAATATTTAAAAGGTAATTTTCCTTGATATTTACCTGTGCTCTTTTTCGGCTTGTAGATGAATAGAGATCCATTGTCATCTTCATCATCGCTAGAGCTATCAATTGATTCTTGAATCTTAGCCTTGTCTTTCTTTGATGTCTTGAAAGAAACTTCCTTATTTGAGGGTTTCCCTTGTTTGGTCCACATCCTATATACTGTAAGAATACCATGTAGTTCATCTATCTTTAGCTTGGATAGATCCTTCATCTCATTGACTACTAGAACATATACATCATATCTCATTGGTAGAGATATCAAAACATTTTGTACCACTATTAATTCTTTTAAATTTTCTCTAAGGCCTTGAATATAATTAACTATTTGATCAACCCATAAAATATAACTTTCTATATTTTCTTCCTCTTCCATTTTCAAACTCTCAAACTATCTTTTAAAAGTATGGAGCTTAGCTTGCTAAACTTTTCCATCACCTTTGTAAATATTTTAAATATATACCCAAGTCTCATGATCAAATTTGAATTGCATAACTTTAACAATTTTTGATTCACATAAACCACATAAAATAACATTTAAAGCTTTAGCATTATTTTCACTTGCCTTCTCTTCTATCAAAGTAGTCACAAGTGTCTATGGCTCTTCGTATTCCTCCATAACTACTTACCAAATGTTGAATCCAAGAGAGATAAAATAAGTCTTCATTTGTATGCTCCAAAAAGCATAATTTTTCCCATAAAATGAAGATGCCTTATTTGTTAAAAAACATTCATGTGATCCAACCATCATGCTTTCCCCGATCTACCTTCAAGCTATAAAACTCTTTCCAAAGGAACCTACTTTGATACTAATTGTTAAACATTGAATATAATGATAGAGGTGAATTAATAAATTATATATCTTATAAATATTTTACTTAATCAAAATCCACTTAACCATACATTCAAGATATGCAATAAAACTGAAACAATAACATGCACCATATAAGAGAAAGAGAGAGACACCAAGTTCTTAAGTGGAAAATCAATGTGGTAAAAACCACAGAGAACAATCTCAAGTATAAGAATGAGCACCAACTCAAATTAAAATTTTTTCAAGTGCCAAATTTTAGGAGCACCAACCCTTTTGCCAAACACCAACACAACAACTATTTGTGAACACCAACCCACAGGAGCACCAACCCCTTGTAAAGATTTGTGAGCACCAACCCATAAGAGCACCAACTCCTTGTAAAGATTTATGAGCACCAACCCACAAGAGAACCAACCACTCTTGTGTATAAAACACAACTATCTATCAATGTTTCTTTCTCAACAAATGATAGAACTCTACAATATCTTTCTATTCTCTCCTCTTTTCTTATATAAAAAAATTACAAACCATGCACTCTCTTGCATATAACAAATGGCTTCCCAATCATTTATTTATAGCTTTCCAAATGATCATTGGCATTCACCTTTTTTTGAATCTTCACTCCTCATGGAAAATGGTGCCAAACTTTCATGATCCTTTGAATCCTTGTATTTTGAAAAGTTACATGGTGACCCTTCATGAATAAATACATCCTTTCCCCTTTTATCTTTATCTTGGTGACCTTTTGAATTACTTAAGGTGACTCTCCATGGAAAAATGAGTCATACCCTTTTCTGTCTTCACTTGGTGACTCTTGGAATTACTCAAGATGACTCTTCATGGGAAAATACATCCCATTCCTCTTTTGTCTTTACCCCATGACTCTTTGACTTCTCCATGGGCCCTCTTTTGAATTTTATGCAACCAAAAATATATTCATTAATATCAAATAAATATCAACACATTTTACCCAAAATATGAACATTAAAAACACCTTTAGACAATAAATGATATGGAGCTTTATCACCAATGCTAGACCTTTGACATCAATGACAATATTTCCAACACAATGTAGTAAGTCCCCTTAGGTGTGTCAAAAACTGTTATGACATTAATCTTCACCCTTGGAAAGAGTTATTAAAGTTCCCTCTAACTAAGCCATAGCATGATAATAACCCCAAACTATGGGTAACCTATGGAGAAGGTCAGCTTCCTCTCCATGGATCACCTAAACTAATGTTACTATAGGGAAAAGGGTTAGAAAGGGGGAAAGGGTTCCTAATAAAGTTAGATTAAACCCATAGTATATCATAACAAGATAATGCTAGCTCACACAACCTCACATACTAGTTAATTACATAAGTGTTCATGGACTAGGTTCAGGACAAAACACTAATCTAGAAATGCAATAGATTGAAAAAACCCTAAAAAGGTTAGGAAGGAGGAAAATGGATATGGAAGAATCTCCTTCATAAGGCCATCATGCACAACTCACTAAATACTAATCTAAGGCAAGAGATATGACAAAAAGTCTATTATTGCATCAAGAGGTAGTTCTTACAAATACTTGATAGGGTTTAACCTAATCAAGATGAGCATATTTTGAAATATCTTAGAGAGTCCCCTTTTCTTCAATATCAAATAGTCCTTGTGAGATTATATAATTTTATAGAGTGAGAGAGAGATTACAAAATGAAAAAAATAGTGATATAGAGAAAGGGAGAAGAGATAAGAGTGAACACATTAACCAAAAAAAAAATGAACCTTTTAATGAATGCTACACCATATTTTGATCAAGTTAGGGTTACTACATGATACATAAAATATCCTTAATTTTATCCAATAGTCCCTAAATCTTCTCATTAGCTGATAAAAATTCACTAGAAGATAAGAAAGTGTCTTAGGATGATGAGTCAATATCTTGCTATGAAGAAAAACCCATTAGGCACCCTCAAAATCTATTAAATGCTCCCACTACCTTCTCTAATCACTAGATCTCCATTTTTGGATTTTATGCCATCTTCCACTTGAACTATTCAAGAGAATATAAAATCTTAATATCTTGAATATGATAGAGCCATGCTATGTCTACTTTGAGTGGTGGTAGGTACCTGCTTATCAAGAAGATGACTATTTTGAAAGATACGACACTTCTATATCTTGATTATATCTACGTCAACTCCAAATTGAATTTAGATTTACTATAGATTGAAAACCAATCTCATTTATTATTTTTCCTATAGCTATCATGTCAATGGAAAACCTATAGGCCATATAGGTTCCTTTTTGAACTATATTAGGTTTAAGAAAACATATTCTACTCCTGAACCTTATGGAAGACGAGGACTCATCATCTCCATAGATATTCTTTAAATAATAATGATCACAGTTATGAAATAATACTACGAACCCAAAAAATGGGCCTTGAAAGTTATAAATCTTTGAACCAGAGGTTGAGACTAAGCTTCAATAGCATCAGAACTTTATCATTGATAACCCCTGACTAGATGACTATATCTATTTGTGACATTCGACTAAGATCTAATGGTAACATAATGATCCTTGTAGGACTTGATTTATAAAAAAAAAATCATAATTCATGAGGATCTAGGAACATATTCTTATAATCTAACCCTTGACAAGAACCATACTTAGTCTTTGGAAAATATTATTAATTAGTTTGTAGAAAATCACCAAGTTGAAATGAACACCACTTATCTCACACATGTTTTCCATCCTCCAATAAGTGAAGAGGGTTAGTATAATGTAAATCATAAGACTTATGAGTATAAATTTATTGGAAATAATCCTAAGAATCTTGAGTAAAGTCTTGAATATTTGATTAAAAAAAATATAATATTGGCATCTAAGAGTGAAATAGAATCCCATGGTTTACTTGCCTCTTTGGAGGATTAATATTAGTTATGAGAAGAATCTAAAAATGATTTACTAAACACTATGATATAATTAGGCATAAAATAAGCATATGATCACAAAAAATAGGTTTTTAAATTATTTTTTAACCATTTGATGTGCCCATGATAGGGCTTGCAACAATGATCTTCTTTCATCTAACTTTATGACCTATGATAACATTTCAACTTGTTATGGAATTTACTTGATTTAATGATGAAAATATGTCTAAAAAGGATGATTTCAGAGAAAACCCCACCTATTTTTCCTCCTATTTACCCTTATATGACCAAATTGTAAATTTTCTAGGGGAACTTGAAGCTTGGATGCTTGTTTCGACTAAAACTTGTGGCCTAGATGAAGCTTATCAATTCATGTTTATTAGAATCCTATGAGGGTTTCAAACTATCATAAATAATATTTTAAGACAATTTTAATCCATATTAAATCTTATATACTTAACCATTTAGCCTCTATCCTTTATTTTTAATCATTTACTCAAACAATTATTTTATCACACCATTGTTGCACATTCATATTTATATAGTCAGATTGTAACCCCTGATTTCTATAAGTTTGTATGAAACCATGAGAATGTCCTCAAAAATATCAAATGGGACAACTAGTATAGGTGAAATTGATATATTTTATAAATTTTATAGACATCTTCTTGGGTATGAACTTTAAAAAGACTTTATCACCTACTGAGAACTTCTTTGTAGTTCATTTCTTTTTGTCACACTCTTCTACCTCTATATTTAAACAATGAGGAAATACTTTAAAAAATAATTTATTTCATATCATTAAACATTTATAATTTTATGATCACACAATCCATGACATTATCCAATCTAATAAGAGTGTCACAATGCTTGCCATAGAGATCCTAAAAAGGTACTATGCCTAAAGATGAGTGATGCATGTTATTGTTAAAAAACCCAACCAAGGGGAAATATTTTTCCAATTTTTAATGTTGGTCCATGAACTACATCCTCAACATATCCTCAAGAACTAGTTTACTCACTCAATTACCATCTATTTCTAAATGATATGGAAATAAAATTTAACTTAGTCTCAAAAATTCCATCAAAGGTTTTTCAAAACCTTGGAGTCTTGTGTTCATCTCAATTTGAAATGATCCTTTCTAATATGCCATTAAATTTTATAATGAATTGAAAAAAAACATTTCTAAGGTCAATGTGTATCCACTTGAGTTTATTGAAATGAAATTAAAAATTTCATGAGATTATCAACCATAATCAAAATCACATTGTCCCTATACTTTGGCATTGGTATGCCACATATAGTATTTATATTAATTACCTTACATTTTCATTTTAGAAAATCACATGGGTACAACATTCCTCAATTGTACATGTTATCATCCTTGAGTTGATAACATTTTAAGCATTGTGATAATTTTTTTGATGCATACCTCTTGAGTTATAACCAATAATAATGTTATTTCTAGTCTAAAAATAACTTACTCACTCTTAGGTGACCTTTGTATAGAACATTGTGCACTTTTTTATGAGCACTACAATTCTCAAACCACCATGTTTGGGATACATATCATGCCTATGATATGTAGAAACACATCTTTATCAACTTATGACTTTCATACCGATGACCATACACATCACTAGAAATAGCCTATTTAACATTATCATATAATTCATCTATAGGAAGCTATCCCAAAATATGATTTTTGAAGTATAATGATGTTGGAGCCATGGGAGAAATGTGCCTTCATTGGTTAAAGTCATAAAATATTTTTTATTTTTTGACTTTATGTAATCGATTTTAAAGTCATACTATTAAAAACTACAATTAACACCTATATATATGGTTTAGTTTAGGATACCCAAAAATGAATTTAAGCCCAAGGTGATTTATCTTGTGTTCAAATGGATTCCCTATTAGGAAATTCCTCCACATATATACCACATGAATGATTTTTACTAGATATAAATAATGGGGAACATAGTACTCATCATAAAATTTGAGCTTATATAGCTCATATTCCATAAATTTTAATTCTTATGCCAATACTTTGCCCAAAACTTCACTTGATGCAGTCATAATTATGTTAAAGTTACCATTTTAGTCAGCCACTATTAGGACCAAAGATAAAGATAGATTTTCCTTAAGGAGATAAAAAGTCATATCACACTTCTTCCTTGAGGAGATAAAATGTCATATCACACTTCTTGAATCACTTAACCTTATTTATTTTCTTCTTTAATAAGGTAATGAAACTATCTATTTTGAAAACACCTCATACAAACTTCTTGTAATAGTAGGTCAATGCCATAAAAATGTGAACTTTATATTTTTTTTTCAAGAACAAGATATACTAAGAGGGGGGGGTGAATTATTATATCATAAATATTATAAAATTTCACTTAATAAAATTCCACTTAGCCATACATTCAAGATATGGAATAAAAATGAAATAATAAACACCATAAAAGATAGAGAGAGACACCAGATTTAACGTGGAAATCTAATGTGGGAAAAACCATGGAGAAGAATCTCAAGTATATGAATGAGCACAAACTCAAACTAAAATATTCACAAGCACCAACTTGTAGGAGCACTAACCCCTTTGCTGAGAACCAACACAACATATATTCATGAGCACCAACCCACAGGAGCACCAACCCCTTTGCTGAGCACCAACACAACAACTATTCATGAGCACCAACCCACAAGAGCACTAATCCCTTTGTTGAGCACCAACATAGAAACTATTCATGAGCACTAACCCACAAGAACATCAACCCCTTTTGTGTATACCACACAACTCTCTCTCAATGTTGATTTCTCAACAAATGATAGCACATTATAATATCTCTTTCTTCTCTCTCCTTTGCTCTTCTAAGCTAGATATTAAAATTACAAATCATACTCTCTTTCATATTAAAAATGGCTTCTCAAGCCTTTATTTATATCTTTCCAAATGACCTTTGGCCTTCACCCTTTATGACCCTTCAATCCTCATGGAAAATTTCACCAAACTTGCATGACCCTTCATATCCTTGCATTTGAAAAGTCATATGGTGATCCTTCATAATAAAAATCTTTCTTTCCTCTTTTGTTTTTATCTTGGTGAATTTTCATATTCCTCAAAGTGTCCGTTCATGAAAAATTGTGCCCTTCCTCTTTTGTCTTCACTTGGTGACTCTTGGAATTCCTCAAGATGACTCCTTATGGGAAAATGTGTCCCATTCTTCTTTTGTATTTACCCCATGAATCTTTGACTTCTCCATGGGCCCTTCTTTTGAATTTATGCAACCAAAAATATATTCATTAATATTAAATAAATATTAACACACATTAGCCAAGATATTACTATTAAAAATATTATTAAATGTAATGGGGCCTTTATCACCAATAATGCTAGACCTTTGACATCAATGAAAATAATTCTAAAAATATCCCCCTTTATCATTGATGGCAACGTCAACCTGAAACTACCACATCCTAAAACATGCACATACTATCATCTAAAAACATACAATAACTCCCCCTTATTGTAGTAACATGTACATGTTCTTTGTACCTATTTCTACACTTATACCTGTACTTGTTATTCTCCCCCTTTGACATCAATGGAAAAGGGCCTACCTGGAGCTAACACTTAGCTCCCCCTCAACTGATGCTAAACCTATTTAGCATGAATTAAAAGAAATTACTCCCAACTCCTCTCGCAGATCCTTAAATGTGTCTTTTGATCATGCCTTTCTAAAGATATTTGATAATACATATAAATTATTGCATGTCCTTTGAGCATCTGCAATCAACTAATTTGAATATTTTCTTCTAATCTCACAACCTTCTGCATATAACTTTAATTTGTATCCGTGATCACATATTTGACTTACACTCAATAGATTATGCTTAAGACCTTTTACAAACAATACATTCTTAGTCTTGGTTCTACCATTATCCAAACTCAAAGTACTTTTTCGAGCTATCTTGGCAGTGGTTTTATCTCCAAATTTCACTGTGTCACCATTGATCTTATTTAAAGTTATGAACTTAATATTGTGTCCTATCATATGCCTCAAACATCCACTATCAACGAACCATGGCTGATCTTCATTTCTTGCATGCAAAGCTGTCTAAACCAACATAAAATCTTTAGGATGTTTTTTTGGCTATGAACATGTGTAAACCTTCTTCTTGATAAATGGAACCTTGAAAATTTGGTCCTTATTGATTTAATAAAACATGATTCTATAATACCAAGATATGTGTCTAAAATTATTTCACTTGTAACATATTATGGCCTCTTCATCAAAGCTTGATAGTGGAGCAAAAGAGTTGTAGCTTCTGCTTGACTCTACATGATTTTCTTTCTCCTTAATTCTAAAATTGTTATCTCTTTTCTAACATTCTAATTTCTTGTGACCATATCCATTACAATAAAAATAGTAACCATAAAAATAGGAGCTGTTAGTGTATTTTTGACCTAATTTGCTTTTGTAGTTTTGTTCCCTCCATCCTTCTTTGTTTGATATGTCCTCTGTATTCTTCACTTCTTCCCTTTTTATTTCCTCCTTTATAAGAGATTCAACATAGCTCTTTTTCTTTGAAAATATGATACCTATCTTATCTGATATTGCCTTTTTCCTTTCTAATATATTATTTAACATGTTAGTGCTATCTTCAAATTTTGAATCGTTAACTACTTTATCATTGACTACTTTCTTAATATCTTCTTTTAAAGAGGCAATTTCAATAACGTACCTTTCACATTATTTCCTTAATTTTTACAAATGTGATGTTAGATATTTTTCATTCCTTTTAGATTATTCAAAGTGTGATGTTAGATAATCGATTATTTCCTTTGACTCCTTTTCATTTTTCTTGATCTGGCACTTTAATCTTCAATTCTTCTTCTCAACAACTTCTAACTCTTCTAAGGCACAAATGAGTTCTCCTTGCAGATTCACTTCAGCTTCATCTTATTCTTCTTCTTGATCATCTGTACTTTTGCTTGCAAAGGCATCTTCATGTATGGCCATGAATAAAATCTCTTCTACTTCTGAATCACTAACTCCGCTATCTTTGCTTGAGTTAGGATCTTTAGAATACAATATCTTCTTCTCGAATCCCTTCTTGAATTTACCTTTGAAATTATTCTTGTATGTATAATTTCCTTCTTCATTATCATCTTTACCCTTATTTGGGAATTTAGCTAAAAAATTTCCAATATTTCCATAATTAAAACATTTAAAAGGTAATTTTCCTTGATATTTACCTATTTCCCTTTTTGGCTTGCGAATGAAAAGAGCTCCGTTGTCATCTTCATCATCACTAGATCTATCACTTGATTCTTGAATCTTAGCTTTCTATTTCTTTGATGTCTTAAAAGTTGCTTCTCTCTTTGAGGGTTTATCTTATTCAGTTTCCATCTCATATGCCATGAGAATACCATACAACTCATCCATCTATAGCTTGGCTATATTCTTCATCTCCTTCATTGCCAAAACCTTTGCGTCATATCTCATTGGTAGAGATCTCAAAACCTTTTGTACCACCATTGAATCTTCTAACTTTTCTCCAAGACCTTGAATCTAATTTACTATTTGATCAATTCACAAAAGATAACTTGCTATATCTTCTTCTTCTTCCATCTTCAAACTCTCAAACTATCTTCTAAAAGTCTGAAGCTTAGCTTGCTGAACCTTTCCATCACCTTTGTAAATATTCTCAAGTTTTACCCAAGTTTCATGAGCATATTTACATTGAATAAATTTAACAAATTTATATTCACATAAACCACATAAAATAACATTTAAAGCTTTATCATTATTTTCACTTGCCTTCTTTTCTTTTAGAGTAATTACAAGTGTCTATGGCTATTCATATTCCTCCACCACTGCTTGCCATATATCAAATCTAAGGGCCATCAAATAAGTATTCATTCTTATGCTCCAAAAAACATAATTCATCCCATCAAACAAAGGTTCCTTATTTGTAAAAAATCCTTCATGTGATCCAACCATCATGCTTTCTTGATCTTCCTTCAAGATGTAAAACTTTTTCAAAAGGAACTTGCTCTGATACCAATTGTTAAGCATGGGATATACTAAGAGGGGGGTGAATCAGTATATCATAAATCTTATAAAATTTTACTTAATCAAATTCCACTTAAACATACATTCAAGATATGCAATAAAACTAAAATAATAAACACCACACAAGATAGAGAGAGACACCAGATTTAATGTGGAAACCCAATGTGAGAAAAACCATAGAAAAAAATCTCAAGTATACAAATGAGAACCAACTCAAACTATAATATTCACAAGCACCAACTTGTAGGAGCACCAACCCCTTTGTTGAGCACCAACACAACAACTATTCATGAGCACCAACCCATAAGAACACCAACCCCTTTGTTGAGCACCAACATAACAACTATTCATGAGCACCAACGCACAGGAGCACCAACCCCTTTGCTGATAACCAACACAAAAAATATTCATGAGCACCAATCCATAGGAACACCAACCCCTTTTGTGTATACCACACAACTATCTCTCAATGTTTCTTTCTCAACAAAGGATAACACATTATAATATCTCTTTCTTCTCTCTCCTTTGATCTTTTAAGCTAGATATTACAATTATAAATCATACTCTCTCTTCCATATTACAAATGGCTTCTCAAACCTTTATTTATATCTTTTCAAATGACCTTTAGCCTTCACCCTTTGTGACCCTTCAATCCTCATGGAAAATGGTGCCAAACTTGCATGACCCTTCGTATCCTTGCATTTGAAAAGTCATATGGTGACCTTTCATAATCAAAAGCATACTTTCCTATTTTATCTTTATATTGGTGACTTTTCATATTCCTCAAAGTGTCCCTTCACAAGAAATTACACCCTTCCTCTTTTGTCTTCACTTGGTGACTCTTGGAATTCCTCAAGATGACTCTTCATGGGAAAATGCATCCCATTGTTCTTTTGTCTTTACCTCGTGAATCTTTGACTTCTCAATGGGCCCTTCTTTTCACTTTATGCAACCAAAAATATATTAATAAATATTAACACACATTAGCCAAGATATTACTATTAAAAACATCATTAAATGCAATGGAGCCTTTATCACCAATAATGCTAGACCTTTGACATCAATGACAATATTTCCAACAATTTCAAGGTGAAAACAATCCATTATTGCATGAATATTGGACCAATCCACTAGTATTCCATTTATTAATACAAAATGACCAATTTAATTGAATTTAATTGTAATAAATGACACTTGGACAAAATTATATAAAGTTTATGATCCCTATGTTGTTATATTACCACCTATAATTTTTTAATAGTCAACTATTTTCCTATAATATATAAAAAATATTTCCAAGAAAATGAGAAATAATTTATCCAATTAATATTTAAACACATTATTCATGAAATTCATGAATGTTGTTGCTGTATTAATGAGTCCAAACATTTAAATTTCAAACTCATAGTGATCATAATTTTTCATAAAGTTGTCTTTGGAATGTCCTCTTCATGGATCATCAACTAATAATATCTTGCCCTCAAGTCTATCTTTGAAAACAAATCTTCCCCACACATTTAATCTAAGTGATAATCAATTTGAGTCAATGAATATCAAATTTTTATTGTTTCTTTATTTAGGATATGAGAATCAATGTACAATAAAAGGGATCCATCCTTGTGTTTGATAAACACCATAAGTGTGTCTGATGGAGATAATCTAGGGTAGATTGAGCCTTTGGAAATAATTTATTGAAAAATTTATTTCAATTCAAAAAATTTGTAGTTATTATTTTGTAATGATCTTGGGCTTAGGGTCAGATCTAGACACACTATCTATCGATAATTCAAACTCCTTTTTCATAGCAAGTCCAAGTAAATATTCTAGAAAGCCATCTTGATACCCATGAATAAAAATATAATATTTGAAGGTATTATCCTTAAAATATCCTTTATCATCTATGTACATATGATAAAAACACACCCTTTATTACACACCTTATTTAATTGCATGGTTAAAATATGTACTAAGATAATTAGTCTTCTAACCCTTTGAACACTAACATTGTTCCCTAAGTCATTTAGGCATGCCATTGTTTTAGGAAATTAAGCAATGTTTACCTTATTATGCCAAAACTAGTTCACCCCTAGGATTACATCATATTACCCAATGGAGACTCAAATAGGTTTACTCTAGTGGAAATGATAGACAGCAAAAGCTCATCTTGAGATAGACATATCTCTAACTTTTTCTTAGATTGGTTACCATATTGCATTGTCCATGTCTTAGTTATATAACAAACTTTCCTTGGAATATTTTTCAAAAATTTAATATCCATGAAAAATTATATTGCTTCTATGTCAAAAATAATAGTAATAGGGTAATTAAAGTGTGTATATGATGCCTTAACTAGTGTGATCTAAAATATAGATTATTAGTCATTTACCACCACATAAATTATTTACTAAAATTTCTATTAATGTCTAGGTAATAGAGGAGCAACGATATTATTAACTTAGCCCATGTAAATGTTAAAGTATATAGAATCAACTAGTTGTCATCCAAATAATTTATATAAGGAAATAAAAATCAAATGCACACAACATAACATAAGAATAACATGGGAAAACCTTAAAGAGGTTAAAAAACCTCAAAACTTATACCCACTAATTGAGAAATAATTCTAAACCTAGTAACTTCATTTCAGATCAATTTTCCTCCTTACACAACTCCATAAAATGCTTAAAGGAGTTTATATTTAAATAATTCATAATGCCATAATGTGTTACAACTATATTTTAAACAAAGGTAATATATAGCCAGTGAATGGTTATAACCGAGTGGTTATACATTTCACAACTAGTTTAATTCATTATTTACATACAATTTTAAGTTTATATTAATTGCACAACATAAGTTTTAAATAATTTATTGTAATTAAATAATAAATTTATAATTTATAATTTACACTATGGAACAATGTGGGCCACCAAAGTAATCCCACAAATAATAATTTTACAACAATCCCCCTTAATGTTTAGTGGGGATACATGTCATAGTAAACCCTTTATATAACATAAATTGTAATCCATAAACCATCCATGATGAGTTTAGGATATCATGTAACACTTAAAGGATTTATACACCTTCATCATGCCAATATCATTTTTTTATACAAAAATATTTAGAATCCATAAATTACATAGGGTAATTTAGGATAGCATGATAGTGGAACTAAAATACACACTTTTTCATGGACAAGATCACAAACATTTGGAGCCTTTTATAACATAAGGACCTCTATTACAAAAAAATGCTTTATCACTAGATACATCATAAACTCACATAAGGTGAAGTTTACACAAAAAATCACATAGGATGACTTTATACAATGTTCTTAAAATATAAAGGAAAAAGAAAACATGGCCATTAGGAGGTGACATTGTCCTGTACATTCCCCCTCAATGACAATTTTGAGAGGCCTATCATTATTCTGAACTTACAAGATTTTGTAGTACACAATGGTTTTATAAAGATAATTACCACTTGATCATAAATAAGATAAAAGAAATGAACTTCAATATGCTTCATTATTTTTTAGATAAAAATATTTATAATATAATGCACTCATCATCGGGTCTTTTCACATTTTATTATTACATGTATTTTAATCATAATTATCAACACATTGGGGTATTTTATCTTACATTTTATATCTTAGTTACTTTTAAACATATTTTTCACATAAAATCTATGTGAATTTCATTAATATTTTTACATTACCACCAATATTAATTTATGGATATTTAGTCACATAACATTTTCCATATTTAAATTAACTATGCAGATATTAACTATGTATAAATTCATATTTTCCTCATAAATAAATATTTTTGATTTTTAAAAAATATAAAAAATATCACAATAAAAAAAATAGAATTAAGTATGTTAATTTTAATGAAATCATCCTTATTTTTCAACATTCCATATACTCAATTAGGCATATAATATAATGTTTATTTCCTTAATTTTTAAAATTATAAATATTGTTTTGATTGTAAGGGGTCTTCTCTCCCGTGTAAACCCCTAAATTTCCCCATTTAAAATATATGATCTAAATGTTACCTACATACATAAATCAATTTATTCAATTCATTATTTTACATCTCTAATATTGACAAGATGGGCATCCCAAACTATTATGCGATACACATACATTAATTTTTAAATTAAACTCATTATAAGTTAATCAAATACTATAAATCTTCTTCAAAATTACTCTTTTAATTATTTCACATAAATATTACATATAAAGTCATGTTGTTTTTCATATCTAATACATAGTTATTTCCACATAAACTCTTCCCTCATATAGTGTCATACTATATTTAAATTATAAATATAATCTTTAGCTATCCCATTGCTTAACTCTTTTACACAAGATGAATTCCATAAAATATTAATTTTAATATGTGAAAAGGTTCATTAAACTAAGCTTAGACCACATAAAACAATAATACATATCCAAGTACACATCCCATTTGAATGAGTAATCATGAGGGTCACTACTTTTACTACATACCGATATCATGACATACTAACTTACATAGATGATTTGAATGTAAATATATAATAAATTGAACACATACATACATACATACATACATAATCAAAAACCATCTCTTAGACTAATACATACAGTGTATAAACATCATCTACATTATTTATAAATGGTAAAAAGATATGTCTATTATAATCCACTAATTCCATCAAATGATCCTTATTTTCTAGGCAATGGTATTTTGAATTTTTATCTTTCAAAACAAAACTAATATATTTATATAATAAATATAATAACTAATGATTTGATAATCCCATTATTTTAATCAAAATTTAATTACATATTTTATCTTAAAATGACCAACTTATGACATCAATAATAAAAATAAGATTCTAACTTATTAAAATTCCATTTTCACTATTTTTTTGCTAAGGCACTATACTTAACTCGCCAATCCCTCCTCAACCTAATATGAATAATTTAAATAAAATTAGAGATATAATATTTGAAAAAATTCCTCCCTTTATCTTAATATCAATTTATATTATTATTCATTAGTATACTATTTATACTTTTTTTTAATGTAAATCCTATATAAATTAAAATTTTTATCACAAACATAAATTACGTAATTCATTTTGGAATATGGACTAGTCAATAATGTGTATGTGATATATATTTATGAGGGATGATGGTGGATATATATATATATATATATATATATATATATATATATATATATATATATATATATATATATATAGAATTGTTTTGTCTTTATTAATGGTTAAAGGAGGGTTGTTAAAAGGGACCCATCCCATTACAAAGAGATAACATGCAAGGTCTAAAAACCATAAATAGATATAAAATATTATTAAAATGACTAAAAAACCACAAAAACACCTTAGAGCTAAAATACAACCAAAGTACAATAGTAGAACAACATTACAACAACACTAATAGTCTAGGCACTTCCACCCTTCCATTACATCATTCCAATTCTATTCATATTATTAATTTTTATCTCCATTATTTGAAGAGGTTTTGGATCTTAAGTCACCTCTACCACTCCCTTATTCTTACTTGTTTTTCTATGTTCCATAACTTCATTCTTCCTCTTAGCCACCATTCTTAGACCTTCCATATTTTTGGATTGTTGAACTCCAATACTTACTCATTTTCATATTCTATGTAAATAGTGATGTTTGCTTCTCCATTAGATGTTTATAAATCTAAAAATATGAATTACTAACACACAAAGGTTAAGAATTATCATTTAAAATATAGTTACACATGGGATATAATAGGTGGGTATATTTTGTGTTGAAACAATTCAAAAATAAAATATATAATATAAATTTATGATTGAATTATAATTAGGTCACTTACATATTGATAAAAATTATGATATAAGGGTGATTAAAAAAATACTATTACATTTATTAAAACATTTACAAATGAGAAAAGAGCCTAGATACTGAGGAGGTCAAAGACATTGATTACAATTCGCTATTCCTCACCTTAGTAATATATACTTATGATGCTTATAGTTATTACAAAAAATTATATTTGATTAGCAACGAATTATCTTGGTAGTAGATGATTTGTAATTTACCAAAACTTGTATTTGAATTAGTTACTTGTTAAGGCCATTTTAAACAAACCCATTTTACTTTATGGATTTGTGTCATTAGTGCTAGATATTTTACTAAAAGTGAAATAAAAAATATTTTCAATTTGAAAAATGAGCAATCATGATGCCTTAGTTTGAATTATAGAGGATGTGTTGAAGGATACATTTTTTCACTTAGCCTTTAAGAACCATACATAGAAAGAGATGATGGAGCTTCACAATTATCTTACCATACTGTACCACCCATTGGAGGAAATAAATCATAGGGATGGAAAATTTTTGGACCTTATCATAACTACCATATGTGAGAATATTAGTCTCATTGTGGAATATCATTCTTCTCAAATCAAACATAAAAAACTATACACAATACAATCAATCTCTAGACTAGTGTTTTCCCTAGTTTCAAATTTATTTTTAAATTAATAGTTTGATCGTATAATTTGTTCCTTTGATGTTTGTTCAATTTATATTATTTCTTCTTGTATTATTACAATTTTTTTATTGGAGAATGATTTCAGTTAGTTTTTGATGCACATAAAACATAGTTATTTGTGTAATGGTAGTATAGAACACATTTAATTGTTAGAATTTTTTAAGTTGGGATTTATTTCCAAATATGTGTTATCTCTTAGAAAGGTTTTAATCATAAATTTTAGTAAGAAAAGTGGCCTTAAATAAACCCAATATAATTTTTGTTAGATTAGGGGTATATATCACATAGCCGATGCTGACTCGATCAAAGGGTTAAGATTCCATGATAGTAGAACTTATAGTTGATCTTTCTGTGAAGACCCTATCTCCTCTTTCATTATGGCCTTTTGGAGAAATTACGAAATGTTATGATGGTCCATTTATTTCCCATTTTCCTAGTGAATTTTCACCTTTCCATTAATTTTAAATGATTCCAATGATGGGTGGCCATATATTTAAATTTGGTTAGCATGAAGAAGTGGCATATCTATCTCAAGGATTAAAATCCAACACTGTTTTGAGTAGGGAATTTCAAGTATTAGGGTAGGTCTTATTGGAGGATGGAAACAATGCCATTATGGTGTGGTCTCATTCTATGGGGATCCATATTTTGGCTATATTGGACCATTAATTATCCCCCCAAGAAGCATCCCAGGTGTGCAATGACCTCTTCCCATGTTTGTGTTTAATCTTTTTCCAATAATTGGATAGTTTGGATAGGTAGGTTTCATGAGTGATTATATTCTATTTGGAAAACAATGAGATTGGAAACACACACCTGCATCTACTTTTGGTGTTGGCCTTAATTAATGATATATAACATTCTAGTGATTATGTTAGGATAACCGAATCTCAACATGCCAACTCCTTTTAAACATATGCCTATTGTTCCATATCTTATCTTTTTTTGATATGAATATATATTCCCCATTTTATTTTAAAGTAAAATATTGTAAATATCATTTATTCTACATTTTATTACTATGTTTTATATAAAGTGATTACAATGCATTCTAGATATATAATTTTTATATGACACCAATCATTTTTTTGATATTTTAAGTATATGTTATATAAGTTGAATTTGTATTAGAATTTATTTTAGCATATAAAATTTTTAGTGGTTAAAATACGTGTAAAATTATGAAGAATCTAGCATGATTTTTTGATAATATACAAATATGCATGGTTATGTTTTGAACACTCACTCAAACATTATCCAAAACTTATTTATATCTATGAAAATTGAAATGCAGTTCTATCTAATGATTATGAAGTTGAAATCCAATTAGTAAAAGTGATCAATATGTTGGAATTTTTAAAGAAAATGAGTTTCTAGGATTTTTCACCATGATCACCATCAAAATGCTTCCTTGGATTATCTTAGTGGTGATGAAGGTTATTTTTATTTATGATAATAATAATTTGTAATTTTTTTGATAAAATAATGATTTGGCTTTGGTATTATGTCAAAGTATATAGGGCAAGCTAGCTATCATCCAAATAATTTATGTAGGAAAAGATAAACCAAATGTGCATAATACAACACAATAATAACATGGGAACATCTTGATGCGGTAAAACACCCATAAAGCTTAGATCCATTAATTGAGAAATAATTTTACACCTAGTAAATTCCTTTCCACCTTGCTTCTCCTCTTTACACAACTCCTTCACAAGATACTTAGAGAAATTTATGTTCAAATAATTCACAATACCATGATGTATTACATCTATACTTTACACAAAGGTAATATATAGATAGTGAATAGTTATAACCAAGTGGTTATACCTTTTCATTTTCACAACTAGTTTAATTATTTGTTTACATACATTTTTATATTTATACAGTTATATTAGTTGTAAAACATAAATTTTAAACACTTTATTGTAATTAAATAATAAATATAAAATTTATTATTTACATTATGGAACAATGTGGCTATTAAATTAACCTCAAAAATATTAATGTTCAAGAATAAAGATAATTGTTATTACAATGCTCACCACCAAATATATAACATTCTTTAGAAGGTGCTCTCTTCTATGCAAACTTTCCTATTTTTTCCATTAAAATTTTAAACATTAGTTAGTTATCATAACTTATAATTTTGGGTTAGATCCTTGATTTGAAATTATTAAGAGAAAAAATCTTAAGATTCCCACCCTTCTTCCAACTTTTTTATTAAGGAAAAGGGTTTCTAAACTAGCTATAAGGATTTCATATTTTCCTTATTTTTATTCCTTAAAATTTTAAGGGCATGTATATTTTTCTCCTTATTAATGATATTTTTAACACCTTATCCATGGTAGCAGGTCCATGGATGTCCAAATATATATTGATCTAGGGATAAAGCCTTAATATTAACTCCCTAATGTGAAAACACACATCTAATTGATATTTTGGAATACACTTTTAGAGTTGTGTAAATTTATCCCAATAATCAATCATTGAAATTTTTCCATGGTGGAGATTATGTAGTTTTGTCATCTTCCTATCAAAATATAAATGATGAAGCCATATCTATCAGAATAGTGTAGCAAACTGATCCCAAGTTTTACTACTAGCATTTAGTCCCATCTCAATTTTATCAGTGTCCCACAAGATAAGGATTCATTATAAATATTATAATCTCCAAAAACATCCTTGGATTCTTTTGAAAAACTATAGAGATTAAATTTATTGTCCATTTTGATGAGCCAATCCTCTACCCTATCACCAAGGATAGTTCCATAAAATTATTATTATAATCCCATCTACGTTATATAAAGTTACACCATTTTTTTAAAGTCCAAATGGTTTATTTATAAAATCATCCATAACTATTTATAAATTGAGTGTTTGACTAATAAATGTATTAAATGTAATACTATAGAAATCTACCAAAAAACTAGTTAATAAAATGATCCATTTAATTTTCAAATAACCTATAACAGATTACAAGATAAATATTTATCATAAATGAAGAATGGAAAGAGCCATGTACATAAAATT
>JARHVA010002909.1:2002500-2142500 GCA_037957365.1 Torreya grandis | reverse complement strand
TTGATCATGAAAATAACCAATTTGACTACCAATCATACAACACAATTATCCATATCAAACATAAAAATTAGAACTAAAAATCATTATTTTCATAACCATTACTAATACTTAAGTAGTATTTATAGAGTGGGATAGGATGTGACTCCTTTCCCCTAAAATAGGTCATCTTGTAGATGAGTTTTATTTCAAACAATAGTTTAGGAAATATAATAATGTTAAATAAAAAATCATTTAGATAAATGAGGAAACAACCTCAATAATTCTTCATAATCCTCCCATGTATCATTATCCTCAAAATATTGGTCCCACTAGACCTTACATTGCGATACTTCTCTAGTTTGCAATCAAGGTTGTGATTTAGCTTTTAAGGGGATTATGGAATGTAAAACCCTAGGTTGGTAAAGTTCTAGAAATTGATTTTTACAATAATTGAATTTTATGATTATTCTATAAATAACAAATAAACTACAAGAGATATACTTAGCTATAAAATGATTGAGACAGATAAATTATAGGCTAAAAACTAGTACATAGACTATGTAGAGTGTCATGAACTAGAAACTTGAGAAAAAAACCATCCTAGATAGTAGAAAAATCCTATGGATAGTATCACACTATGTTAGTGTCCTCTATGGCATGGTAATGTCATTTTACAATCAAGAATAATGATCTTTTTTGTGGACCTTCTCTTGGTCTTGAGATCCTCGTGCCCAAGTGGATGAATGTTGGTTCATTGTTTATTCCCTATTTCTGATTAATTTACATGTGAAACCCTTGGCCTCCATGTTTATTAGGGTATTTTATGATCAAAAGTATAAAAGAGTTGCATTATCAGGGTAGGCTAGACATGACCTCAACACCCCATGTGTTAAACATTTCCTACATACCAACACCTTAAAAGGGGATCAATCCTAATGTAGTTATCCTAATCTAAGTATTGGTGCAAATGAAATTGAATACCAATATGAGTGTTATTTTTAGTGATTTAAGTGTGATTTAAGATAATACATTTAAGTAATATAATATTTGGGCTACTATAGATGGGTGTATGTAGAAGTAGTGTAGAGTAGGAATCAATGACCTTGATTTGCACATCTATTTTTAAGTTTGTTTATGAGTATTTGCATATAATTTCCATCTAGTGGATAAGTGAATGAAAGTGGTCTATATATTGAATTTTGGTGCTTGTCAAGAAGTGAAATAGGTCTAAGATAACCATGGGAGTGATTTGGGGAATGAAAATATATCTATTGGGGAAGTAAGGATAAAAAGGACATTATCACAATCCCTAAGTCAATAACATAGTGTGCTAGTGTCCAAAGGTCTGTGATAATGTCCAAGTGGAAGGATATAGTAGATAATGGGTCTGGGTCCCTAGAGGATGGCTTAGTGTTGATTTTGGTATGTCTAAAAATGAGTTGTACCTACACAAAATCCATAAAAGGACCAAAATAAGCCCTAAGATAGGTCTAGGGATAAACTAGGATAAGGTGGTCTCATGTAATACTCATTTCACTAAAATGAGATTTTAGATGAATATATTTACTACCTCCTTTATCATAGAAATGCAGTATTGTGAAATGACTAGGATAAAGGAAACAAAATGTACTTGGACTTACCTAAGAGGTGAAACCCATGAATATGGGTCTAATTCTACAAATTATAATCTATGATGTGTATTGTAAATAAAACATGAATAAATCAATCCTTACTTCAAAAACATCAAAAACAAAGACAAAATTGAGTAAAGATATGAGAGAGAGGATAAGAATGAATACCCCTCATTGGGTAGGTGAACCAATGTTAAAACCTAGTGACATTCTGTGTGCCTATATATGGTGATAAAATAATGAATAAATTGGATTGAGCTGATGTCTTACTCAATCCTCATGTGTGTGTGGCTCAAGAAATCAATTTGGCCTTGTTAGAGTGGGTCATAATCAAATCTACTAGATAAGATCGAACACACAAAGAAAATTTCTATGGATAAGTGAAACTTGAAGAAGAAAACAAATCAAAAGAGGAATAATATCTTCAAAATAAATAAATTATATTAAGAATCATTATATAAAATTACATAAGACTTTTACTTATATAGATGAAAAATATATAATTCTTAACATTCTCATGCATGTGGGATTATTTTCCCTTTAAGGACCTTTATTAAACCTAAGTACATTTGACTAGACCATGTATACAAAACCCAATGGGATAAAATTAGCCTAGGTGGGTACAAGAATTGGTTCCCAACAACAAGGCCTAATGAGGTACCTAATCATAATGAAACTCCCATAAAGTGGAGAAAAGAAGAAAATCCAGAGGAATAAAAATCCTCTCCAAAAGAGAGAAAAGAGAGAAATAGTGCATGTTCTAAGGACATCAAGTAAACTTAGAATGAGTCCATAAGTAATATTAAATAGACCATATAAAAAGAGAGGAGAATTTAGAAGTTCTCATAGAAGATGTTAAACTTACTTGCATAAGAGCTCACAAAATGATGAATGTCACTAATGAGATCCTCTGCCTGAAGACTAAAGAAGCTCCATCTACATCAAATAACATTTCTTCCCTTTTTTAAAGTAATAACATTAATGTTATACTATAATTCTACCCATTTCTAATTGGAAGATGGAGGCAATAGTACAAAACACTCTGAGTGGAATTTAAAGCAAAAGTGTCACATAGGTTTGGCAAGATCATGCATAAGAATTGAATGCAATACCACTAAACTAAACCTATTATAAGAAGGTGTAATGAAGAGTGGATCACCTTGGAATAATGAATGGGTCCATCAAGTGCCTGATAGAACTTAAACAAGGATATATACTCTTCATGCATAATAAGAGGGCCATCTACTCTATGCAATGATGGTTAATGGAAGTAGAGGCTAAAATAGATTATAAAATTCCATGTACATGTGGAATATACTACATAATGTTTGATGAGTCTTGGATCATTATTCCTACACCTTGTAAATCTAAAAGTGGACCATAGGTAGGTTGATCAGGAAATAAATCCTTAATACCTAAAAGGTGACAAGGAGATGGTGAATGTGTGTCCATATCACTAATATAGTCATTTTTTATAGAAGAAGAGTCCTCAATATCATAAATGTGCTCAGGTTTAAAATTATCATAAAGTATAGGTGGGTTTGATGAAGAAGAATGACATATAACTTTCATTCACTAAAGGAATATCCTTGTAAAATGGATATCAAGGTTCAAAAACCTTCAAAGCTAAAGAAGAGACTACAGATAAATCACATGGATCTATAGACTAAATATCCATAAGAAGAGAAGAGTCATTGATGCTCTCACAAGGTGTAGTCTCACTTGAAATAGTAGACTCCTCAAAATTACAGGAGTGTGAAGGCTCTAAAAGAGTAACATCTAGAATAGGGATTGAAACAAAATCTATAATAGGACAACTAAGGTCAATCAAAATCTTGTCCTATAGTGGTGTCTTGATAGAAGGAAGAACATTATCCACCATGGATGTGTCATCATATAAAATATGAGTAGGAGGAGAGAGTATAATAGTCTAAAAAGAGACAATAGGAATTGGAGGAGGAGGAGTGATATAAATCTTAGTAGGATATCTAGAAAGAGACTAAATAAATTTATAAATAGTGTAGGGAAAAGCTTTATGTTCCACATGGAAATGAAGATCCATGAAAACATGTAATATTAAGGTACCAAAACCTTGTCATAGGTATTATCCCACTTATTGAATTGACCTAAGTTAGAAGGGGAAGGAATATATCCATGTAGGATGAAGTGAAATTATTTATTATGATCAAGTGTTCCATGTAAGCATGCCAAGAAGCATAGTTGGTCTTTCTAAGAAGAACCATTGGTATAGAATCAACTTTCCCCCACAAGTGTATCTCAACTAAAGTCAAAATTATTGAGATAAGACACCAAAGAAGTGCATAACTACAAAAAATAATTGCAATGACACCTTAGTTATAATAATAATTCACACTCATGAAGAGGATGTAAAGAACAACTGAGAATGTATCCAAATGAGCAGTAAGTGTAGGAATCAACATAATGAAATAAATAGGAATGTGCCAAAGAAAGACTAAATAATTAACAACACCACACAATACCCCCTTAGAACTATCACTATTGACTCCCCATAATATTTTATATACAAGCATGCTCATATAGACATCAAGTACAACTGAAAATTCATCTTGAGTAGTAAGTGCACAAGTATAAGGAACTGAAGGGACATTAGGATCTATCAATAATATGTCCAAGAGGTATAATATGTGAAAAAATTAGGGGTCTTTAAAAGGCCCAAAAATAAAACCAATATGTATATAATGAAAAAATAAGTACTTTTGAATAAGATGACACTCAAATATGAGCTACCAATCAAAAGTTATGCATGTTTGAAAATATGCTTGCATGAAAAATTTAGTGGAATAGTGTTGGAAAAAGTAATCTATGTAAATTTGAGAAAATATTTTTGTGAAAATAATTGTGATAATTTTTGGGGTCAAATTCCCCACAAAAAACTTATGCCCTCTAGGAATAAAAGTAAAGCAATTTTGGGTTGGCCATGAACAAGGGATTAATTCCCATATGAGTAGGGGCTAAGACCAAATTTGGGTGCTCTCCCCCCTTCTCACTTTGATTAATGTGATTGATGTGTGTGATACATCATCTTAAGAATGACCCCTTTTTATAAATTAATAGTCTTGCACTTCACTATTTTAATTTTGACAATCATGCACATGTCATAGGAAGGAGTTCTTGGCTCTAAAATTTCATACCCTAGTATCCATTTATATATTTGGCATTGGAACCATGTTTAGAACTAACAAGGATCATAGCTTATGGAATCATGAAGGTGAAGTCATGTGGTTGGTGGTGGCACTCTATGTTGTCACTTTACCATAGATTAGTAGTTGGGTTGTAGGGTCTTGGGACCCATGAGGGAACACAATATGGACCCCCATGGTTGCATATTCACATCAGTTGGGGTTGGCTTATGGGCCTTGGTCCCCATAGATGCATGAAGAATGGACAAGGATTTACTAGATAGGATTGAATGCTTGGATAAAACCTATATGGAATAGTGAAACCTAAAAAGAATAACTCAAAAGAGTAAGAAACTTATCTTCACAATAAATATATTGTATTATGAATAATTAGTTAAAAATTACATAGGAAGGTTCTTTATATAGGTCAAACATAGACAAGTCCCAACATCCTCATGCATGTGGGGTTATTATCCACTTAAGGACCTTTATTAAAACTAAGTAAGATTGACTAGATCATTTAGATAAAACCCAGTGGGAAAAAAGTCTACACCAATAGGGCTTGACTCCATCATTGCCCAATCCTGATTGGTGGATCATAATATGTGAATAACTTAGATTATATTGATGTCTTGTCAAACCCTCCTATGTAAATGGATAAATAACCCAAGTAGCGTATGAATCCATCATTTCCTACCCATGTGTAGTAGATGCATCTAAAACTAAAACTATGCAATGCAATTAAAGCTATGTGATGTAATTGAAACTATCTAAGATGGTTCTGGGGCCATTTGCAAACTTTAAAATGCAAAATGGATAAGGGTCCACTCAGGCACTCAAGAATAGACATAATAAGGCATTAATCTAGTGTAAACCTGGTGCAAATGGTGTTTAAAATAACAACATGGAGAACGACATGGAGCTACCATTCCATTTGAGAGTATTGGTGTCAAATTGAACATATGGGAATAATGTATCATGAAAATTCCCCCAACTATGATATTTGTGCATATGGATTTTGAAATGATCCATAATAATTTATTTTTGAGTATATAAAAGTAAAATGAGAGTGATCATCTCATGCATGATGCCCCCAATTTGAGAAAAAACTATGTAATACGTGTGAAAACTAAGTATATAAGACATTGTCTAATAATTTATGACTAAAATTGTGAAAAATTGAACTATAAATATTGTATCTTTCTAAAAATTCTAGAATTTTCTATTTTTGGGGCTACTAGATAGTGGTGTGGTCCCTTGGACAATAGCGCATTGAGCTAGTGTCCTTTATGTAATGTTATTGACCAACTATTATGTTTCTATGCAAAATTTAGACTAATCTATATGTGACTATTTTTCACTATGTTTTGTTGAATCTGATCTCTATAATCTATATCTACATTTCAAAACCTATGTTTTTATTGCATTAGGATGGATTTATCTCTATTAAAATACCCTATGAATTCCCCCTCTTTTGACAGGAGTTGTTAAACCTATGTAAGAACTATCATCAAAAGAAAAGCAATGCATCCTATGTGTTATACTGAAAATGTATGATATATGTGTGATAAACTAATATAATGTGTATACATGACATCATGATGTAAAATAATTTGAGGATTGATGGGTGTCATCAATACCCTTCATTTAAGAATGTCAATCTAGGGCTGGTGTTTGATGGCTGTATGAAAAAGGAGAAAGAGACCTTTGGTAAATGGTTCCTTCTATAACACTTCACACTTTATAAGAATTGAAAAAAAAACTTAATATGATTTAAAATCACACTTACATGAATTAAATCACACTTGAAAAAATAAAATAATACGTACATAATGTAAATTGTTGAATTGAAAACAAAGGACAAACACATAAAATACCTATAGGTTTACAACAAACTATACAAAATAAACTGTTTACAGCAATAAGGAAATAAAATAAGAATTTATAGTAGAATTATAATTATAGAATAAATAAAATAAAAATGCATTTCTCCATCTTCCTTGGAATGAGTGGCCAGCTCATTCCTTAGAAGAGGATTTATTCAAAACATAGGTTTTAGATGGATTGGTCAAAATAATGGAAAGAGAAATTATATTAATTGATTGATTATTCATTCGGGTGTGGAAGGTTACATTTATAATTTCATGATTCCAACCAATAACTTATTTAGGATTAATAATCGATATATCCTATCCTATCACTATCTCCATAATTTATGGAGAGAGATATTTATTCTAATAAAATCTATTGTAGAATAATCTCGATCTCCACCAAATATGGAGAGAGATAATTATTAGAAATGAAATTACATAAATTTATATTTGAATACAATATTTAATGGAAGTCTATACATATAAATCTATATATAGAAATAATTTAAATGGAAATAATTCTTTGTGATAGCTAGAACATTGAAATACTCTTAGAAATACTTCCCAAACAAGTTTGTAGCAGTTTTCTTAAAGTCTAGAGCAATTCTATTGAAATTTGTAGCAACTTGCTAAAATATGTAGCAAGCCGGTGAAATCCATAGCAATCCTAGTGAAATCCATAAATGGTTTGATTTAATCCGTATTTGGTTTGATGTAATCTATAGCTAGTTTATAACAAGTCTATTGTAATCTATAGCTAGTTTGTAGCAAGCCTATTGTAATCCATAGTTGCTATAACAAGCCTGTTGTAATCTATAGTTACTGTAACAAACATGTTTTAATTTAGAGTTGTGGAATTTTTTAGCAAGCCTATAAGAGTCCATATCTTGATTAGAATACTGGATCTTGTTGTATAAGACTTTAACATGGTTACTTTTCATACTTTAAATCATTCTTAGCATATTATGAACTATATATACACTCACTAACAACTTTTTCCCGATAATCATTAGAAATAGCTAACCAATAGATAACAAGAAATAATAAAGACATAACCATGATATATACTTACTATTTCATTCTAAATAAACTATAAGTTTGGAAACCACATTTAGATCCACTTCATATGCAAGAAAAAAGATGTTATTTTATGGATATAATGAGCTATTTTATGGACTCATCAAGCATAAGTTGGTAATGTATGTTGTATGTTATTTATAGAATTTACATGGTTGTAAATATAGATATAATAATGTAAGTATGTATATGATACATAAAATATGATTATAATCTAAGTAACTACCTAGGGGATGGGGCATGATGTCCATAAAGGATCATGAGGAAGGGGAGATGCATAAGGTCCTCCATGGAAAGACAAACTGAGTGTTCAAGAAACATGTAAGAGACAAGTGTCATGGCTATGATGCATATATTAAATCATACATACCAACACATGAGGCACACAAAGTAGGCCAAGTGGCCACCATACAAGGGACATGGTCATATGTCACTAAGTTTGAGAAAGAAAAAACATACAAGGAGATGTTCAAA
Organism: Torreya grandis; assembly: GCA_037957365.1. Lineage (NCBI taxonomy): Eukaryota > Viridiplantae > Streptophyta > Pinopsida > Cupressales > Taxaceae > Torreya > Torreya grandis. The sequence goes on along the minus strand of JARHVA010002909.1, from coordinate 2,134,307 downwards.
TTCCCACATATGCATAGAGAAGGTAAGGTTGGCTTAAAGCCACATGGAAGGACATGTTCAAATGTCTACATAAAAAATTAAGAAGGCATACACTAGGACATGGGTGAATTTCCAAAGAATACATGTAATGAAATAAATTGGCTTAGATCCATATAATAATGGCATATTCAAATGCCCTAAAATGGATGTAGAAGTAAAGAGACACAATCACATATAATCTAGGAAAACTAAAAATGAAAGTATGCGTTGACATGTGGTACAAATTTGTATAAGAGCATATATGTACATAACTTGAGTCTATAGTGGTGTTAGTCTACAAAATATCTAATTAGTATAGGAAAAAAATATAATCAAGATATAGAAAGATGTAACTTGGTAAATTAGAAGTTTTGTAGTATGATGCCCCTAATAGGTGAATGTATCAGTGCTAACTTTATGTATCTATGTATGTGCCCCCAATGGGTAGATAATAACAAATATAAATCTATGTAGAGGACCTAAGCCTTGTAGTGATCTACAAACACTCAAAAAGAACAAGTGAAGCATGTATGTATGATAAAAATGACTAAAATATCATAGATAACATATGTGGTAATTGTAAAATAAAGGGAATGTAAACATGAGATGCATACAATCTAAAATTTGTATTTTCTGAGTAAGCATTTGAATATTTTTGTGTTTTTGGAAATGTTATATTATTTTTGTGTTTTTTAAGTATAATCTATGTACAAGAAACATGAAAATTAAACTATATACAAGAATCAAAGTAAGAGAAACTATGTAAAATCAATGTGTAAGTAAATGAGATTATATTCAAATGAAATGTAGTGCCTCTATATACCTAAGAACACATCCATATGATGTGGATAGTAAAATAGTAGATCTAGTGGGAGGTCATCCAATGTTAGATACTAAATCTTCCCAAAATCAAATAAATCATCATCATCATTATGATCATTGTACCATGTTGTCAGTATAAATATAGCCTTATCCTTGGCATTAGTCTAGATTCTATGCATTTGAATGGAATGATATTCTAATGTGTAAAAATCCTCCCATGTGGTCCCAAGGTAGACCACATTAGATTATGGGGTATTTATATGAAATATGTGATTATCATGTGTGTCATCATATAGAATGAAAAATAGGCATCCCTCATAACTAAAATTTAAGCATATATCTATCCAATCAACTATGGCATCCATTGTTCATAACCATGTAATTCCAAGTGTAACCTATGTATAAGTGTATGTGCTCATGACGAAGAGTAGTGTGTTGAACACCTTTAGGCCACATGCAACTGGTAGTGTGATATGTCCTAAGGAGTCTTGATAATGTATAACATGTTGTAGCTTAGTCTCCTAATGTCATATGTGTTGTAAGAATGCTAATATATAAGTGTTGGGATCAAAATCCACATCTATAACAACATGAGAGATGTATTGGTCATTGATGAAGGCTTAGATAGTCAAGGGATCATTCTAATAATGTTTGTCTTAAATAATAATACATCATGGTGCCTATACTAGTGGAGGCTATGTAATCTGGATGTGGAATAGGTAAAGGATACTCATATAAAGATCCTCAACTATAACCGCTTGATTATCATGTATATATTTAAGAAATTCATGTATGGTGGATGGAATGGATAAAAATTTCTATATCCAAGGCTTACTTAACAACATGTCAAATATATCATCACTAGGTACCACTAAGAATCTATTGACAACATGTGTAGGACTAACATATAATGGAAGTACTATCTCCCTAATGGAGCTCTAAACATGGCCACTAACACCATGAATAACCTAAGTGATATAGAAGTGTGATAGTACACATGTTAATGTTTGACTTGTTGTAAACCATAACACTCTAAATAGGATGATGATCAATGTATGATCATACAAAGAGTGCATATAAATATGAGTCATCATTGATGATCTACTACTTTTATAAAGTGATGAGAGGTCTAGTTGACATTGTAGTATGGTACACACCAATGATATTATTGAGAAGGTGTGTGTCCATTATATGAGTATGGTAAGATGTTGGTGTTGTATGTGCCTGATAAGTATAATGAACATTGGAAGTGCCTGCTCTCTCATTTTAAATGTGCTTTGAAAATGGATATGAAAATATTTGCAATACTTTCAATTCCATTGGTTATGTTTTGGGTGCCTTTGTATGAGTGTTGACATCAATGATCTTATCATCTATCAAAGCTTGATTTTATTTTGTAAACTGATTCATTTGTTTGTAGTATGCCATAGTGCCCTATGATAATCATAAAATGCATTGGCATCATAACTCTTTTTAAGAGGCCTAGTCATATCAACATATTTGATGGGAGGGAGAGATATGATGTTCATTCTAAGATTTGTTGAAGAATTCGTTCTAGAAATTTGTGAAGATTTATGAAAGGTCTCCTTGGAGAAGTTGATAAGACCATGTGAGGAGATATCTTTCAGACTACATTAATTATTTTCTTTTGATCTTTCTTGTTTTTTATGGGACTCACCTTTAATTTGGGTTTATTATAACTCTTATTATTTGAATTTGATCTAGTTGTATACTTTAATTTTCCCTTGAAGAGAAGCTTGACTTCCCTTTATTTCACTATATGTCATAGATCTATGAATAATGAAAAGTTTTTGAATAATATATATTCATGTAATGCCAATAATAAAATATTCTTGAATATGTCATGGATTTCTCTATTTTCCATGAGGCTAGTCATATTTAATAATATAGTTTTATATCACAAGATATATTCATCTATTGGCTCATTAAATTATGGCTTGAGTTGTGCAACTTGAGCATATGAAACCTTGTCATTGATATTGATTGAAAAGTGTGATAAAAACATATCTTCTCATGGATTAAATGCTATGTTGGACTGATTAGGAGGATCATAGGACCATTGTCATGCATAGTCATTTAAAATATGAGGAAATTACTTAATGAGGAGCCAATCATTGGACATGTAATCTAAACATGCTATGTGAAAATCATGGAGATGATGTTCTAGGTTACCCATCCCATATTATAGAGTAAGTTTGGGTGCCATAAATCTAGAGGGAAAAGGATTTACCACCATATGTTGTGCCAAAGGTGTATGTAGGATCATATGAGAATACAAGGCATAAGATGGTATAGTAGCACCATGATGAAGATGTAATAGCTTAGACTATAGATAATTGATTTATTTTCAAAGGGATTATACATTTGAAGAAGAGGGATGTGTGCTAACCTACAAGATTGTGCCACTAGTAAGGGGTGGCTAGTTATATCCAGTTGTTTCAAAGTCTAACTTATACCCATAGTAGGTGTAATAATATTAGTATCTGTGGGGTTGAAAGATTGACCAAGTGATGTATTCTTGATTTCCAATATATATTGAATTTTTTTTGTATGATCATGGGGCTATTCCCAAAGTCTATTTTTAAATTTTTTTAAGACATCATATTTATTAATTATTAGATTATCATCATTTAGGTGGGGAGTGTTTCATGATTAATATCTTATATATCATCAATATATTGATTGTATTCCTCATGTTCTAATGTATTATCATTAAAGTAAACATAATAAAGATGTGAAGGATCACTAAGGGGGGTTGTAAATGGTCCTTTATCCATGGTATATGCTCAAACATAAAGAATCTAGATATGCTCAATAGGGTTACCACTAAGCCTAACACTTCTTCATAAAGGAAGAGATGTAACTTATTTAGATGGCATATAATAAACAAAATGAAATAAGGGTTCTATAACATAATATATGAAATATGAAAAGCCTAAAAAATCATAAGGAAATAATAAAAAAAGGTTATAAACTCTAAGAACATCTAGGGATAGGGTTTTTGCACTAGTTTAAGTAAGTCAGGTTTACAAAGTGCTTTAGATTTTAAGGGGATTATGGAATGTGAAACCTTAGGTTTCTAAAGTTCTAGAAATTGATTTATATAGAAATTGGAATTTATGATTATTATATGAACATAAAATGAACTACAAGAGATGTACTTAGCTAGAAACTAACTAATATAGATGAATTATTGGTTAGAAAATGGTATAAACACTATGTAGAGTGTCGTGAAATACAAATGGGAATAAAAAATCCTCCTAGATAGTAGCATACTCATAGTAAAAGTAGGGACAATGATATTATGGGTGGATATTTGTCTAGTTTTGAGACACATATGCCAAGTAGATGAATGTTGGTTCACTATATATTCTCTATTTTTTAGTAATTTTCATGTGAAACCTTAGGCCTCCATGTTTATTAGGGTATTTTATGAACACAAGTATAAAAGAGTGTCCTTAGTAGGGTAGGGTAGACATGACCTAAATACCCCATGTGATGAGTGTTCCATACATACTAATACATTGAAAGGAGATCAATCCCTATGTAGTTATCTCAATCTAAGTATTGGTGAAAGTGACAATGAATGATAGTATGAGTGCTAGTTTGTGTACTTTGAATGTAACTTGAGACTATAAATATAAGTAATCTAAGATCTAGTTTGTTGTAAATGGGTGTATGTATAATTAGGGTAGAATAGGAATCAATGACCTTGATTTTTAGAAATGTTTCTTAGCTTATTTATGAGTATTTGCATATGATTTCCACCTAGTGGATAAGTGAATGAAAATGGTTTATACATAGCATTTTGGTGCTTATAAATAAGTGAAAAATTTCTAAGCTGACCCTAGGAGTGATTTGGAGAATGGAAATATATCCATTGGGTGAGGAAGGATAAAAATAACAATAGCACAGACCCTAGGTTAGTATCATAGTATACTAGTGTCTAAAGGGTCACGCTAATGTCCAAGTGGCATGAGATGGTGAATAATAGACTTGGGTGCTTAGGAGATGGCTTAGTTATACTTTTGGTATGTCTGGGAATGGTTTAGACCCACACAAATGTTAGAAAAGGATCAAAATAGGCCCTAAGATAGGTCTAGGTCTAAGCTAAGATAAGGCAGTCTCAAGTAACACTCATTGCATTGAAATGACATTCTAGATGACTATAAGTTATGAGCATCAATTATTCTAATTAGTTATATTGTGACCACCCTTGGATCTATAATCTATAATTCATCCTAGTCTAAGAGATGGGAAGGATCAACAATATATTTCTTAAGATAATATACATGAAAAACATTATGTATCTGAACTAAAGCTGATGGTAATGCAAGTTTATATGATAGAAGATTAATCACTTATATAACCTCCAAGGGTCCCACATATCTCAATGACAATTTTGCTAACTTAATAATTTAATAACACTCTTTTGGGGTTTGAATCACAAGAAACATTTATCTCTAACTTTTAATTGACTTGATATTCTTTTCAGATCAACATAACTTTTTTGCTTATCATTGGCTTCAACTAACCTTTGTCCTATTAGCTTGTTCTTCCATTTCCATAAGCATATCATGGTACATCTGGTTTTTACAAATAATTATTTGAGAAATTATTTAATTGATTACATATTGATTATTATAATATTTGATGATAACTATGAATCAAATTAGTTATGTTGTTTGGATAGAAGAATATTTTACTTGATGAGTTGTTATATTATGCTTATGATCATTATTTTTATTGATCAGTGATACTCAATAGTTGTTATTATTTCATGTTGATTTTTATCATTGAACGAACTAACTATAGGTTCATTGGTGATTTTGATGCAAGGTATTTTCCACCCTCGGTGATAGAGTGGAGGTAGAGTATCATCAGGGAAGGGGGAGTAGATGGTTACATTTGGGGGTAAATATAAACTACTAGAAACCTACACAAAACACAATATAAATGTAATGAGTGTTTGTTTTATTGCTAACCATATGGTTGATTTAGCATGTTAAATTAATTTTATTATGATTTATTTTTTATAGTTATTGTTTTTGATATATGCTTACTTTTATTGGTTGATGCTTCTTTATAGATGCTGAGTTTTGAATTGTTGTAATGTTGTAAGAATATTACTTAGATGTTTTACATTTTTATGGGTGAATAAATCTCGTATAGTTATGATTTAACTTAAAAACCATCAGTTAGACCAATATGATAAGTTATAATAATCATTGCATATAAGGATGTACTAGTTATAATGAGTTGCCTAGTCTTAAAATGCTTAGTTATTACATGAAATTTTTTACTATTACATACCCCTTAGGGGTCTCTTTGGAAAAATAAGTATTAAGTATTTAAGGGTAGATACACCCCCAAGGTATTCATTTGTTGAATAAAACTTGTATTAAAATGGTTTTTATGTTTTGAAAAGATATTATTATAAGAAGCTTGGAGACTTAGACATGATTTTTTTTTGACAAGGTTGAGATTCAAGTTAGGGGTTTGTTATGATGAAAAGGCTAAGTAAATTAATTAGGTTTTTATTTTAATGGTAATTATTTAGATTTGTTGACTGTGCCTTGTGCATGAAGGGTTTTTGGGTCAGCGAGCTTACATAGATGTGGAGTTAGAATTGAGAGTAAAATGAGGATGTGGAGTTTTTCAATTATGAGGGAGGATATGCATGTGGTGGGGAGGATATAATGAGGGAAGTGAGTTTTGTCACCATGAAAAACATATTAAAAAAATGGGGAAGGAGATAAGTAGGAGAAGATGGAATACAAGGGGCATTGGTAGATATATTTAGGCAGGATGATTGAAAAATAAAGCAAGGGAATTATCTCGAGACTTAGTATAAGAACACATACCATGTGACTCAAGACAGGCATTCATACCTATAGTTTAGTTCTATTTGTATTGCATATTTATATGTAATTAATAAGGTTTTATTTTGGGTAGATGGATCTTGTTGATTGTATGAATGAAATCAAAATACCCATACCCTAAGGTTTTAGGGTTATATATCTAAGGAAGGAGATATGCTCTAACCTCAGATCCATTGATCTAAGACTCCAACCATAAGAATAATGAATTAGTCTGAGCTTTTATGAGTCTTATTTATGCATGTAACTATATTTCATTATTACAACATAGATACATAAATATATGAATCTCTATGGCCATAAAACCATTTTAAAGAATATTTGATCTTATTTAAGTCCTTTACATTGAATAACTATTGGGTTATAAACTAATATTGATGAAGTATTATGTGGGATTATTGTGGTAACCTATGTCTATGTTTGAATGCAATATGGGTTGAAACAAGTCCTTTAGTTTAAAATCAAACACACACACACACACACACACACACACACACACACACACACACACACACACACACACACACACACACACACACACACACACACACACACACACACACACACACACACACACACGCAAACAAACACACACACACACACACACACACACACACACACACACACACACACACACACACACACACACACACACACGTGTGCATGCACGCACGCACACGCACACATGCACATAACATCTAGACTTATTTTGATAGCAGTTGATTTTTATAAAGATTTCGATAAAGGTTAAAAAAATTTAATAAATTTTTGGGTTTAACTTGAGAATAATTTGACAAAAATAGGTTATAAGTCTTCTAATATTCTTAGGATCCTTAAGTTATAAAATGGATAGATCTTTCACTCAGTTTCCAAGTATAAAATGGTTTTGGAAATCTTTAGACGTCTTGTAAAATATTCAAACTACAAGGGTAGGTTCATTTTATGGACTTTATTGATTACATTAATCATTTATAGTTTTCTAGGATTATTTTCAGAGGACAATAGAAACTGTATACAAATAGATCTGGTAACTTTTGGGGTATTAATATGGTTATAATCCAAAGCTGAGTCTATTAATACCCTAACTATTGAGTGTGATGAAAGGATTTGAATATAAAGTATGATAATTTATGCCATCATGTTCATGTTAATGACTTCTCCATAACAAGACCTGTAGATTTTATTTTATTAAGAACATAATTTAAGAATGGAAATTTGGAAATGTTAAGGTTATTGAATGAAATGTATAAACCTAGATATATAGGTTATTATATTTGGGTTTGACCATGTTTTGAAACCAAATCTAATGTGTTATTTCTATTTTATTTTGTAATTAATTATGGAAACTATATATGAATGAGCTAGTTTTGTAGTTTTATGTGATAAAATTTTTACTTGCATTCAATAATTATTTTGACGGGAGGTGTCTATTTAATTTAATAATTCTGAATTCTATTTACAATAATATATGTTAAATCCTGAAAAGGTGCCATTAGTTACAATAAACTAGTAGTGTGAGATAAAAATATAATAAGTAATCGAAATATAAACATATAATTACAATCATAGATCGAGTTATTTAGTAATTGTATTTGGAAAGGAAACCAAATATATATTTTGATTTCATACACTTTATCATCTATCATAGCTAATAAAAAAGATATGATATTAAGGTTGGAATATAGAATGAGAGTAGACCTTGTTCATATAGTATGGTACTTAGATGTTGACAAAGGTATTAATGAGGTTGACTATATGTTTATAAATTTAGTACTTTGACTATAGAAATAGAATTTGTTATGACTAAATGAAAATGAAATGAAAATAGATACTTATTATTTTGTTATGAATCAAGTATGATTGAAATGTATGTTAAGGATAATAATACAAAGTCTTGATTGCCATTATTGATTGATTAACATATCTATATGAGCTTAAATTGGGTTTCTAACTGTAAATTCATATGTTTTCACTGAAGCATGGTAATTATGAACTACTTTTGAATCTTTAGTTATATGTTATGTTAGATAACATGAAGTACTTATACAAATAAACTAGTGGATGATTTATATACGTACACCCCTAGATATCATTATGTTGTTAGATAACATGAAGTAATTATATGAGTATACCAGTTGGTGACTTGTATATGTATATCATGATATATCAAGTATGATTCAATAGTAAATAGTTCTATGTAAGTGAAAATGACTCATATTGTATATCTAAAATCTATAATGAAAGATTTAGCCAAAGTAATGTTATAGCTGAGACATTATCATTTCACCATACTTCTAGTTTACATGATTATTGTTATCATTTAGATAGAGGAATGGATTTTATTATCTATTTGATTTCTACATGTAACAATATTAGTACATGCACAAGTTTTTGTTGTTTCTTGATATTTTTACTATTTTTATCTTCTCCTCTATGAAGGGTAGGGCCACTCCAAAAAGGGAGGTGTGTGAGAGACTATTGGTCTATAGTTAGAGTTAAATAAATTGGATGATGCTGTCCCTCATCAACAAATTTAACTAAATGGAATTAAACTTAGTCTATGTGATGGATCATAATGTTGTACTTGTGGGTCATAATGCAATTTTATGTTATCATTATGTATGTTGACACTATACCTTGTTTTACCTCATTTATAATTACCATAGAAATGGTTGTGTACTTGTTTAAATTTTTTTGATTTATAAACAATAGTGGTTGTAATTGTATTCTTGATTGATTCATGATTTGTATTGACATTTATAGTGCTTAGTATGCCTTAATGTTTAGATGATTAGTTTCACAGCTTAATGTTATGTTAAATGTTAGATACTAAATGATGATTATTATGCTAGTGGGATGATGTGTTACATGCATCTATTATATGTAATTCATTTAGTTATATATTTTAAAATATGGCTATAAATTATATTAATAGTGAAATTTATGGTATTCAAAAAAATAGTATTGTTTTGGGTAAAGACTAGTTGGGTCTAACATTGTGGTATCAGAGCTTAAGGTTTAGTTCTCAGACCTAATGAGTCTAATAATATAGATATTTTCATTTAATTTTCTTGAAAGGATAATGGTATGAGGGATACCAGATGGTGAGGTTATCTCTAATATGAACCCTTAGGCTGATCTTAATTATCTAGCACAAGAGTAAGCTACGAAACTTGACAAGATTCTCTCTATAATGAATGAAACTCTTGAACATATCATAGATCTTAAATGAGAGGTTCATGGTTATGAAGATTATAATGAATAATAATCCATTAAACAACACCCTATTAAATAATAATTTTCTTAGGAACATAGGAAGATAGAAGTGAACCAAGATGTTAGAGCTCAAGTAGTTGTAGAGCTAGCATGAAACATGAAGAAGTTTAACCCACCCAAATTTGATGGTGTTATTTTGGGTGATGGAAAGAAAAATTGGTTAACAAAAATGGAAAAGTATTTCATGACACATAATTAATCTAAGGTCACTAAATTTGTATGGAGTATCTACCAATTAGTTGGTGAAGCATTAACTTGGAAGTTTAACAAGAAGCTCGAAATGAATCTAAATTCTGCTACCACCACCTATGAATAGATTTTGAATCTTTTCAAAAGATGGTAATTACCTTAGCTTTAATTTGAATATAAGTTGATATACTTCCATAATTTGAGGTAGACAGACATGTTAGTAAATGATTACTAGCGTAATCATCTAAAAATGATACTTGATGGCTAAGAGTCCTACTTTAGACCACCTATCCCTAGTTTATCCCTAGACCTATCATAGTGCCTATTTTCACACTTATCTAGCCTTTTTGTGGGCCAGTCATATGTAGATAAAACCTAAAGTAGTCCCATATCCTCATTATTACATCTTGGCCCTTCAACCTCAAGTTATGACACTTGGACACTAGCACCATAATAGAGATAGTAGTGCCACATGGAATTAGTGTCCCCATTTTGGTGCTACTATCATTTCCCTCTTTTTTTCATAATATAATATATTTTAAAATATTAGATTACCTAGGGTGGGACTAGACATTTTTTAGCATCCACAAAAGCACCAAAATAATACACACACACACACACACACACACACACACACACACACACACACACACACACACACACACACACACACACACACACACACACACACACACACACACACACTTTTACATACATACATACATGAGTTTTAAGTCTCTAACCACTAGATGGAAATCATATGCAAATTACACATACAAACTCAGAACAAGTTGTGAAAAATTGAAGTTATCAATCCCTATTATACCTAAATTATATATACTACCATCTACAACATTCCTAAGCTAAGATAAATTATATTTGTATTCTTAAGAATATTCAAATCACTCAATTAAACCATCATATTAGCTTCATTTTAACTTGCACTACCACTTATGTGACAATAAATACATGAAGATTAAACCTTCTTAAGAGTATTGGTATATAGGTAACTCTCATTAGAATGGGGTATTGAAGATGTCTATCCTACCCCAATAACAACACACTTCAATGATTGTATCCATAGGATGCCCTAGTAACATGGAAGATTAGGGTTTTCATAGAAAATTAGTCAAAATAGCTCATCTATAGGGTTCCATAACTTGTGTGCATAGGAACAAGGTTTACAAACCCAAACACATGTGCACCTAGAAGCTCATAATAATTCTACATAGAAGACACTACCACTAACACAAGGGAACTAATTCCACATTACACTATTTTTTAATTAGGGTGCTACTATTTAGAAGTGGTTTCGACACTTAGATCTTATTTTTGACACTCAGACTGGCTTCTACCTTAGTTTTTAACCTCTAGATCATCCATCTCAGTTATTTTCTAGCTAAATTATCATTTGCATTATTTATTACTATTTTTAGAAAGGTAAAAATTATTTTTTAACAAATTAGTGGTTTTATTTATTGCATATTTATACCTTGATTTATTATACTCAAATCTTTAACAACATAGGATTTACATTCATTTAATTCCTAAAAAGTTAAAACATTTGGGGAACCTAACTTTGAAGATTACATAAAACCATAACCCTAGTTAACCCTAGGGTTTATGTTTCTAAACTTATAAGACTCACATTCAAATTTCAAATTCTTAAATTTTATAATTTATATTTTATAGAATCATGATAATAATGACAAATGAAGTTAACTACTTTTTGATGCAAAGTTTTCTAGCTTCCTTTGCATGCTTGTTCCCTTTCATTTGGAATGAATTCAAAGATGACATAAACACATATAAACAAGATTATTTAAATAATTTCAAATATATGCCACATTTCAGAGCATGTTATATTTATCTTATGTGGAATTACACTAAGAAGAGAACCCTTATACATAGAGGATTTAATACATAAGCTAACAACTATGTTCAAGTTTCAATGTCATCTTATGCACAATAAAGAAGCTCCTTCTCCTCCTCATATCCATGAGGGTGATAACTGCTTTACCTCTAACCAGGTCTATGTTATCACTCATCCACAAGATGAAGAAACCTATACTATTTTTAATAATGCCCATACTCAACCTATACACTCATATCCCCTACATGTTGTGTGCCTAGATGTTCAATTAGAAATAGCTATGTTAAACCCTAAGGGATCAAATTATCATTAAGAGAAAGCTAATATCATAATTAAAAAATCAAAATCAGTTATTAAGTGAAAAGGTCACATTATTGGTAAATCACATTACATGTATAAAGTCTTCATAATATGCTAGTGTTCATCATGTATATGCATCTACACCTATAAAAGTTGTGCCCAACACACTTTCATATCCAAATCATAAATTACAACACAATGCATATATTATAAGTGATTCAAAAATATTGCAAGGGTCCAATAAGAGGTTAAGTGAGATACTAAGGGAAATTATTAAATCCAATTTGATCAATCTATATCCTCTACACCTAGTTAGGAGATCCATATATTATTTTTCATATCATAGAATGCATGGGGATCACACTGATTCATATTTAACATTGAAAAGGAAAATACAATAGATAATGAATAAAAATGACACAAATAATGACACATCATCCAAATAACATACAATGTCACATCTAAAAACTCAAAAAGAATCAAATTAAAAAACAATACAAAAAATGGTTACCAAAGCATAACTCAAAATAATAAAAGGTTGACATAGAATAATTATAGAAATAAATAGTACAACAAGCATAGGTAACACAAGTAAAATATGAAAATATATCTCTCCAAAATGAGGCTCAAATTTCAAATTAGTATGGGTTTGGTAAAAAATATCTACAATAATTTGATTATCATGGTCAAGGTTTGGGCAAGCAGGCCCAAGGCATCACTACTCATATTCTAGTAGTTAATAATGTTGGTTAATAAGGTTTTGTATTTATTGAACACCCTAAGTAAAATCATTCAGAGATATAATTTATCAAGGTAACAAGTCCAGATACATAAGAAATGTTACAAAACAAGAAATAAATTAAGTTGAAAAGTCAAAATCAAGCTAAGATAACAAACATTCTAAAAAGAGGCATTCTATCAAAAGAGCCTCCAAATCACCATATGCCTACAAAAATAATAGTTTCAAAGGAAAAAATCATAATAAATATTATAAAGTGTAATTTTGAATGGTCAAATCAATAGTATGAGATAATTCCCTCTAACATTCTAGGTTATTATGATTTTGATGATGAATAATACTTCGATTCATACTGAAACATTATTCAAATAAAACATAAAAATCACATTGTATAAGAGATACCTATTCCTATTTTTGACACATATCACATTGATAGTGAGTCTCCCATGAGACTCATTCGTTAGTATTGTTCCTCCCTTCTTGTACATACATTCATTATTTCTCACTCCTTATATATAGTTTAATTTTCATGTGGCTTGTACATAGCTTATATCCTTAAAATAAAATAAAATAAAAATATTAAAAAAAAAAAAAACATTCAAATATTTACTAAAAAAACATAAAACTATTGATTGTAGGCATTGACATGTATACATTTATTATATTTACTAGCCACTATATATGATAGATATATTATTTTAGTTGGTTTTATCATACATACATGATTCACTTATTCTTTTCAAGATCTTACAGATTGTTATAAGACTCAGATCCCCTATACCAATCTAGATTTGATACTAATTACCCACTAGGGGCATATACTCAGATACATGGGTTCTTCATTGTACACATTAACCCATTTGGGGGCCACCCTATACATAGTTTTGATTACCAAGTTACATATTGATAAACTCTACATCAAAAATTTAGCACTGTTATATCTTGATATTGATCATACTACACTTACTCATATTTCTTGCTATTTACTACTACTTTAGACTTTAGTATATGTACATCTTAGCTCTGACACAGATTTGTATTACATGTTCATGCATACTTTCATCTCTAGATTTATTAGTTTAGACTTGAATATATATTTATGTTTCTTCTATTTGAGGTAATTTTAATATGCCATTATTTTTTAGATCTACACCACTTATTTTTACAGTATGTATGATTTTGACACATGCCCATGTCCTTGTGTGTGCCTTAATAATTATGTATACAGACATTTGAAAATTTATTATATGTGGATCTAAGAAAAATTGATTAATATTTACATATATGGATTGTTGTCACTTGGATTTAAACCCCTTATGGATATGTCTCATCTTTCCTCATCCAATTGGCACAATGGAAAAATATCATAAGTTGTGGGTAACCAATAGGTGAGATGAATCTCTAGAAGGGCTAGCTCCCTGAATGTGTCTTGAAATGCTTTCACCTATACAAACTAATTATTTATGGGGGAAAAGGGTTAGATTTTTCATGAAATCAAACCTATTATAGAGGGTGATACACCAAGATTTTTACCAAAAGACTATTATACTCTATCACAAATAGACAAGACATACAACACTAGTCTAAGAGCCCTAGAATACACTAACATTAGTATTTTGGTGTGAAGGTGACATGAATTAAGACTATCTAAGGTAAGTGAAACCACATATCATTTTTAGATACTAAGCATTCCTTATATACTTTGGAATAAATCCATACACTTAACAACACTTCATATGACCTACTAGGCCGGAATCACTTATATCAAACATGAAAGGATTGAGAGAAAGCAAGGATAGATGAATATCTCTTAGCCATTCACTATGAATCTCTTCACACACTTTGATAAGCTGATTTATGAAATCAAACTAGATTTAAGTTATTATATAAGGAAAAGAACAGTTTCAAAACTAGTAGGGTTTCACCATACATGGTGTGGTATTAGATTACAAAGGCCAAAATGGCAGCTACTTATAACATTTAAGAGAGAAGCGGGGAAAAAGAGTCCAAAGGTCACTTGAACACTTGTCATCCTAAGAGGAGTTAAAATTTTAAAATAATGAATTAGGAGATAGACCATGTAAGTTTTGATAGGATAAATGCCCTCCAAAATATGCAACTCATGAAATGTGGTGTGAAACTTTTTATTCAACACAAGAAAATTGTCTTCATCATTCTGCCTTTTTGGAATGCCCCAAAACTAACTAGGGAAAAATATAACTATTGAAATGAGAGGAAGGGGTTATGGAAATTATTATACATGCATTTACTACATTCCTAATAATTTTTAATCCTTTAAAAGTGAGCCATCACTACTTGTAGTCAAAGAAATTCTTCTTTTAGTCACCCCTTACACTTGGCCTTAAAATTGGATTTATTTTTCCATGTGAATTAATTAAAGAGTGTGGATGAAACTTGGAAATAACATCCATGTCCTTATATTTCTTAGGTACACCTTAAAAGGCCATCCACTTGAAGTTTCCACACTTCTCACCACCTTGCTCACTTTGCTTATTTTGACTGGCTAGGATGAAACTACTGGTAGACACACTTAGGAGTTTTTTATAATGAAATAAATGTACATAAGGGGTTATCCCAGGTCCCATTACTTCTCTTAAAGTTATTTTATCTCTTTTGGCCTCTTATAACCTACATAATGCATAAAATAGTTAAAAAAATCAATCTTGTACTTTGTCTATACAAGTAGAGAAGCTTAAAAATTAATGAGGAGGAGAATTGAATAGTATTATACAACCTCCATCCACTTTCATGGTCATTCCATCCCATTTGGATATCTCTCCATCCTTGTTTTCCCAGTTAGGTCCTTATTTAGGGTTTAATATTGTTTTAAGTCCTTTTAGATCTTAAGCTTCATTCATAAATATAAGACATTAGAGATGAAAAAATCCAAAATAATGGTGTTTAGGACCCCTTTTTACCTCCCTAAACTCATTATATTTTCATGCATAACCTCAGAGAATATGTGAACATTTCAATCTGGCCTATTGTGCTTGGCATACCATTCTGCATAGGCCTAATGTAGCGCTGAGCCAAAATTAGATTTCCTTGTGACTTATGAACATTAAAAATTCTTGTAATTTTTTTATGATCCTATAAACATTATAAAATATATTATAATTCTCATCTCATGTTATAAGTGAAAGTGACTCTCTATCTGGATTTAGGCCTAAACCATGCCTAACAGATCTATCTACATTCTTGGCAATCTAGACCATCTTGTTCAGATTATTCATTATATGCATGATTTATAACATTGATTTATTTTTAATTAAACTTCCTACACCTATTTTAAATTCCCAATATTCTCCTATTCCACCCTTTTATCCCTTCTTTCCAAGCCTATAGGGTTTGTGCACAAGGGGAATGACTGATATCTAAGACAAAGAAGATGACACTCCCCCTGTCTCCTAAAACTAACAAGATATTTGAGGAGATTTTAAATGTTATGGAGACATTATACATAATTTTTCAGACCTTGGTAATCTCATTTGACCTTCCAAATCTCTCAAATTCTAAGGTAAATTTTGAAAAGGCAACCCATGTGCAGGGTTTGCTCATGTGAGTTGTGTGTTGCACCATAGAGTCTCTTTTTTGCATTATTTACATTGGTAAGATAATTTTTGGGGAATAAACATAATTTTGAAAATTTTATAAGTTTTTTCATCACTCAAACCTCCTAGATACCCCTTCCACACCTTGGTTGATCAAGTTTGAGTGCATTTCCTAACTGTGTTTTGGTCCAAAGCACTGTACTTGTAGGTGGCCCTACATAGTTGGAGGTTGAGAAAATGTTTATATAATTATTTAGAGTCAATTAGTGTCATAATATATATTTTTGGAACTATTTTTTATCATTTTCATTTTATACTAACACTCAAACCTCACTCATCAACCCATTATTACCTATAGTCAATTACAGTTGGCTATATTAGAACAAGTGAAAGCCTATGGGTGAGAATTCATATTAAGACATGTGCCAAATTAAATTTATATATTATAGACCATTTTTAATCATATTCCATAAAACAATATTGGTAATTCCATGTTTTCCTCTATCATGGACTGTGTGCTCCTACAGTCAGCTATATGTGAGTACCCAAAAAGGTAGGGACACCTTTAGGTGTGGATTGAACTTGAAAGACCAAGTTTAAGATTATATTGATGGTATTTATGCCCATTCATATTATATTCACCTAATAATGTCATTATAACATGATAATATGCCTTATTTTCACTTTATGGTGTCAAGGTAACTATGAATTCAAATCCTATAGATGATAATGGATAAACTTAGTATTCAAATGGGTAGCTTTGAGGCCCCCAACTACTATATTACACTAATAATATACCATTCATATTTTGTAGAGATCTTATCCTATGTGGAGGCACAAGGCATGAAAATTTATATGCTTCAAATCTCTTTATAACCTTTTTATAAGATATTCACAAAATGCTAAAGTGCTATATTTTTGTCTTTTAGGAAAAAGATCCCTAAACACACTCATCTCACATTTAAATGTTGTTTACACTTCCATTTTACAACTTGACACATAAAAATAAGTCTACCATGTTAAAATCCACATACTAGGACTCCAAGTAAGGTTTCACCATGATCCAACTTCTTCGTATAAGTACCTTCATAGCTCTATGGTGCCACCTATGGGTGGACATTTTCACATATAGGTAGTGAGGATGAGTGTGGATAAAATTCATTGTTTTTGACCTTTCATGAGTTTTATACCTATATAAAATATTTAAAATAGACTATCTTCATTATCAAGGACCTTTTTTAGCCTAGATACTCCCTTCCAACATGATTGGTCTTCATGAAATACCTGTAGGTTTATGTTAATGGTAGGAGATTGTGTGAAAGTGTTGAAAAGGTTACCCCTATGCTATCCACACATTATTTTATGGACTATACTTGATCAATCATGTGATAAGGATATTTACATCACCATATGACTTTCTTTCACTCTCTCATGAACATGTTCAAGCTTTAACACTACTCATTTAGATGATTGTGTATGATAGTCATGAAGCAATTGATTATATGGTACTTATGAATATAATTCCATGAAGATTGATTTAGATAATGAGATTTAAAGGTGAGGGTAAAAATAGGAAATTCTATACATTATAATGAACATATCACCACCAATTTAAGTCACTACCAAAGCATGAAGATCCTATAGATAGTGTAAATATGCCTGCAACATAAAATGGTGCCTTCTCTTGTAAATTGAGATACTTGGCTTATAAAAACACCTTAAAACATGAAACCAATCATATATAACTTTAGTGGAGATATAAAAATTATATGGAATCAATATCACCAACTAGATTGCACATAATTATCCAAACAAGAATAGAAACTATAGGGTATTAGAAATAGCGAGAAAAAAATCATAGTCAACTTGTTAAAGATTATTCATCAAGCACAATTGACCAATAATTGAAATCTTGTTAAAAAAATTAATATCTCTAAGTTTAATATCACATCCCAAAGTTATTTGACTTGGAAGTTCTTCAGTTGGCTATACCAAGTATAAACCTGGTGACTAGTTCTAAGTGTCTATAAGGGCGAAGAAAGAGTAGGATGGTTTTGGAACCTTTTTAGCATGTAAAAAGGATTTAAATAATTGAGATGAGTTTTAATAAGCTGAATATTAATCTCAAAACCTTATCCCATGTTTCACACTCTCTTATGGGTTGTACAAGTGCCAAACTCTTCCTTTTCAATTGATTTCTTGATTTTTAGTTAGATAACTTAAAATTTTTAGATGAACTGACATTAATGATATGGAATATAACCTCTTAAATATTTTAAGGAAAAATAGGACACTTAGACAAATTTAAAACCATGCCACTTACATTTATGACCCCCAAATGGCTACTAAGTGACTCAAAATGACATATAAACTAATTAAACCATGACCAAGGATAAAGTGGAATTAAATTACATAAAATAAACTATAAAACACCCTATGAAAAAATATTATACCCCTATATAATTTTTTACTATAGTGGGGTTGAGCCATTTTGACTTGTGGTCAAAATGGTCAACATATTTGGCAATTTCCTAAGGGTGGCATGTTTGTTCTACCATGACTAGTTACCTAATCCTATCCATTGGGCTGTGAAGTCACATGTACATGAGGTTTGACACATAATTTGACTTTGAAAATAGACAAAACATAATAAAAATAATAATTAATGACACACAAGATAAAAAACTAAGCTAAAACACACTTGTTCTTCATGAGAACTAATGGAACACACACACACACACTAAACTAAATAAACTAACTCAAATGTCAACTAATCTAAAATGGAAACTCCCTCCTACATCAAAACAGAAGTTTTAAACCTTCCTTGCTTTAGGACATGAAGGATTTAGTGAGACATGTATCCTTTTGACCTTTATTATTTATGCCTCCATCTTTTTTATGGCGTTTTCCAACTTGATTAGCATGATGTTCAATGAGAACCAAGTAGATCAATATAGGTTGGATATGGAAATGAACTCTTCTTGCATTCAAACAATGTCAAATTTATCATATGGATCCTAAATTACAAAATCCAATGGTGGCTCAATAAGGCATACCTTCTTGATTTCCATAGTGCTCTCAATAAGGTTAGGTTTCTTCTCAGTTGTAAGTTATTCTAGCTCATCATGGAGATTTGTATATTATATCTAGTCTTAATCATTATCTTTTTTGGAAGACTCTTTCTCAACCTTTTCATGTACTTGATCCTCAACTTGGAAAATATTTTCTAGCTCTTGAAAGAGCTTTATTTTCAGCTTCCAATCATCTTTGTCCTCCTTGTCATTTAGAACCACCACCTCTTCAACCTTCTCTCCTTGATGTATGTGTTCATAAAATTGGTGTTATTTATGATCCAATGTAGCTGAAGATGATTCAAAATTAGATGGAGGTATTGAGTCATCTCCAATAACTATGTATTCTACCTTGGTCTCATGAAACTCTTTTAAGGCTGCCACTTATTAAGGAGTGACTTGACCTTCATCCTTGATAGTACACTCCACTCATGATTGAGATGGTTATCCACAAGTTCATGATTAGACATGGAGTCTTCTTCAAACACCTCTCTCTTCAATTCTTGTCCACATTCCTCATGGATAGCTACAAAAGGGTCTTTAATATGTTTTTCCTCATTCAAAAAGTTAGGATTATCCTTTTGTTCACCAAAGGGAGTCCCTATGGTGATTTATTCCTCATAGTCACTCATGACATATTATTTATTGACCATGTATTGAGTGTAATCTTATTCACTTGCTTATCTCAAGATGGGATCTTCACCAAGAAGGGGTGAGGTGTAAGGTTAATTGATAGGCTCATGTGAAGGATCTAGAATATGAGGTGTAGTGGAAGGCTTATGAGTTGGAGATGGAGTATTAGGTGAAGGAGAAGGACTATGAGTGGATTTAGGAAAGATAAAAACACTAGTAAGCTCATAGGGAAGTGACATCTTGGATTGATTAGAAGTACTAGAATCTACATAAGTAGGAGCTGCACCTTACCAATAATTTTCTTGAAATTATTCAACAACAACATGTTCATTTTTTAGCTCTTTATCCTCCCACATACTTAGCATTTCTACTGATCATTGAAGGCACTTTTTTTCCAAGTACATTTTTTATTTGATCTCCCATTGAGTTCCTTTTAACTCTTCAAGCATCTCCAAAGTCTACATATGACCTTAGGAAACACTTCTCAACCATTCCATGAGATCATTAGGGAACACGCCACACTCATCATCCCATGTTGTCATTTTGAATTCACTAACTAGTAATTATGGTATGAATGCCAATAAAGACTTGATATAAGATGGAAAAATGGAGGAGGGTAATCATGGAGTTCAATACCAACTTCATTTTGTTTTATTCTAAGCTCTAAGAACTCAATTCTTGCATATTGATATCTTGATCTAGAATCCATATAAACATATTTTTCCTCATGAAAAGACTCATAGGAGTGTTATTGAGGTTCATAGGCATCATTATATGACTATTAGGACTCATATTAGGACTAATAAATAGGTTTTTATTGATAGGTTTCTTGATAGCCTTCCTCATAGGGTTTTCCAACAGTATGGTGTCCATATGGAGAGTGAAATGAAGGGAAATAGTGCTGCCATGGCTCATAGGATTGATAACCATTTTAATAGGATTGTTGAGTAGTAAAATGTGGTTCATAGCAAGGATGATAGGGAGTTTCATGATAGGGGTGTTGGCCATATTTATTCATGTCAACCACATACATTAGATGAGAGACAAAAATTAACAAAATATTTAGTGAGATATAGTTGGGATACTTACAACCATACATTATCATTTATAGTCACCATTGGTGCTAACTTGTTTACTTACAAAAGTTGATTAGATGAAAGACACACCAAAAATCTTCCCACTCTCTTAGACCTTTATCCCACCAAGCATGCAAAAAAACTAGTATCACTTGGATTTTCACCCCTTGAGGAGATGTCTCAAATCTCCTCATCCAAGTGGCACAATGGAAATGTCTCACAAAATATGGGTAGACAATAGGTGAAATGAATCTATTGAAAGGATAGCTCTATGAATGTGCCTTGAAATGATTTCACCTACACTAATTGAATTTTCATGAGGAAAAAGGTTAGATTTTACATGAAATGAAACCTATTCTAGAGGGTGATGCACCAATATGTTTACCACAATAATATCATACTCTATCATAAAGATACAAGGAATACACCACTAGTCTAAGAGTCTTAGAATACACTAACATCAATATTATAGTATGAAGGTGACATGCATGAAGAATATCCAAGGTAAGTGAAACCAAATATTAGTTATAGAAACTAAGGCTTCCTTTTATACTTAATAATAGATCCATACACTTAAAAACACTTTATATGACCTACTAGGTTGGAATCACTTGCATCAAACATGGAAGGATTGAGAGAAAGAAATGATAGATGAATATCTCTCAACCATTCACTATACATCTCTTCACACACTTTGATAAGATGATATATGAAATAAAAATAGATTTAATTTATTGTCTAAGTTAAAGTACAATGTCAAAACTAGTAGGGTTTCACCATACATGGTGTGGTATTAGATTACAAAGGCCAAAATGGTAGATACTTATAGAATTTGAGAGATAAGTGGGAAAAAGGAGTCCAAAGGTCACTTGAACACTTGCCATCCTAAGAGGAGGAGTAACATGTGTATAATAATGAATTATGAGAAAAAACATGCAAGTTTTGATAGGATAAATGGATCTCCAAAATATGCAACTCATTAAATGTGGAACGAAACTTTTTATTTTGCACAAGAAAATTATCTTCATCATTCCCCCTTTTTGGAATATCAAAAAACTAAATAGGGACATATATAATGATTTAAATGAGAGTAAGGGGTTATGGACATTCTTATCAATGCATTTTTTAGTCACCCCTTACACTTGGCCTCAAAATTGGCTTCAGTTTTCCATGTAAATTCATGAAAGAGAGTGTGTGAAAGTTATAAGTACCGTCCATGGCCTTATATTTCTTAGTCATACCTTAAAAGGCCATTCACTTGAAGTTTTCACACTTCTCACCACCTTGCTCACTTTGCCTTTTTTGACTAGCTAGGATGAAGCTATTGGTAGACACACTTAGGAGTTTTTATAATGTAATAAATGTAAATTAGGGGTTATATCAAGTCATATTCATTCTCTTAAATTTATTTTTATCTATTGAAATCTTTTAGAACCTACACAATGCACAAAATAGTTTAAAAAATTAATTTTGTAATTTGTATGTATAGGTAGGGTAGCTAAAAATATGATGAGGATGAGAATTAAAGAGTATTATAAAAAATACATCAAATTACATTGTCATTATATCCAATTTGGATATATCTCCATCCTCCTTTTCCCAGTTAGGTCCTTATCTAGGGTTTAGTACGGTTTTAAGTCCTTTTGGCTCTTAAGTTTTTTTCATAAAGATAAGATATTAGAAATTAAAAAAACTACAAAATAATGGTGTTTAAGACCCATATGTACCTCCATAAAATCCTTGTATTTCCATGCATAACCTTAGAGAATATGTGAAGATTTTAATCTGGCCTATCGAGCTTGGCATACCATTTTTCATAGTCCTGATGTAGATCTGAGCCAAAATTAGCTTTCCTTGTGACTTATTAAAATTAAAAAATATTGGACACATTTTTTATGATCCTATAAACATGATCCAATTGATTATAATTCTCATCTCATGTTATAAGTGAAAGTGACTCTCCATCTAGATTTTGGCCTAAACCATGCCTAACAGACTTGTCTACATTCTTGGCAATCCAGGCCATCTTATTGTGATTATTCCTTATATTAATGATTTATAATGTTTATTTATATTTATTTCAAATTTATATAGATATATACAATTCCAAATCATCTCATGGTCTACCCTTTTATCCCTTCTTTCCAAGACTATACAGTTTCTACATAAAGGAAGTGCCTTCTGTCTAAGACAAAATAGAGGGCACTCCCCCTATCTCCTCATACCAAAAATATATTAGAGGGGATTATCCAAGTGATCAAGACAATAAAAATAATATTTTTGACCTTGGTAATATAATTTTACCTTTAAACTCTCTCAAATTCAAAGACAAACTATGAAAAGGCAACCTATGTGCAGGGTTTGCTCATGTGAGCTGTATGTTGCAAAATAAAATCTCTTTTTTTCATTATTTCAATTTGTAAGAGAATTTCAAAGGCATAAAATTCATGGTGAATATTTTATAATTTTTTTAATCACTCCAACCTCCTACATACCCCTTTCACACCTTGGTTGATCAAGTTTGAGTGCATTTCCTAAGTATGTTTTGCTCTAAGGTACTGTACATGTAGGTGGCCCTGCATAGTTAGAGCTTGAGACAATGTTTATATAATTATTTAGAGTCCATTAGTGTCATAATATTTTTTTTTGACATAATTTTATTATTATCATGATATACTAACACTCAAACCTCACTCCTTAGCCCACTATTACCTATGGTCTACTATAATTGATTGTATTGGAACAAGTAGAAGCTTATGGGTGAGAATTCATCTTAAGAAATGTGCCACATTACCTCTAGATATTTTGGAAATTTTTTAATTATATTAAATAAAACAAAATTGGTAATTTCATGTTTAATCCTCTATCATGGACTGTGTGCTCCTACATTCAGCTATAGGTGAGTACCCATAAAGGCACAACCACTTGTAGGTGTGGATTGAACATGAAACACCACATATAAAATTATCTTAATGGTATTTATGCCCATTGGTATTAAATTCACCAAATAGTTTCATTATAACATTATAGTATTCCTTATTTTCACTTTAGGTTGTCAAGGTCACTTTGAATTCAAATCTTGTAGATGACAATGGAGAAACTCAGTATTCAAATGGGCAACTTTAAGGCCCCTGACTACCATCTTCCACTAATCATCTACCCTCCATATTTTGTAGAGATATTATCCTATGTGGAGGATTAAATTAATTCACATTTATAATCTTCAAATATCTTGATAACCTTGTTATAAGATATCCACAAAATGGTGAAGTGCTTTGTTTATGTCTTTTAGGAAAAGATCCCTAAACATAGTCATCTCACCTTTGATGGTGATTTACACTTCCATTTTCCAAATTGACACTTAAAATATGTCTTCCATGATCAAAACCACATAACATGACTCCAAATAAGGTTTTACCATGCTCCAACTTCTCTGTAAAAGTACTTTCATAGCTATATGGTGTCACTTATAGGTGGACATTTTCACATATAGATAGTGAGGATGAGTGTGGACAATGTGCATTGTTTTATACCTTTCATGAGTTTTATAACTATCTAAAATATTTAAAATATAATATATTCATTATTAATGACCCTTTTTAGCTTAGATACTCCCTTATAACATGATTAGTCCTCATGAGATACTTGTAGGTTTATGTTAATGGCAAGAGACTGTGTGAAAGTGCTAAAAAGGTTACCCCCATGCTATCCACACATTATTTGATGGAATATAATTGATAAATCATGTGATAAGGATGTTTAAATAACCATAGGAATTTTTTTTCACTCTCCAATGAATGTTATCAAGCTTTAACACAACTCATTTAGATGATTGTGTATGATAGTCTTGAAGCAAATGACTATATGGTACTTATGACTACAATTCCATGCAGATTGATTTACATTATGAAATTTAAATGTGAGGGGAATAATAGGAAATTTTATACATTATAATTAACCTATCACCACCCTTTTAATTCACTACCAAATCATGAATATTCTATAGATAGTGTAAACCTACCTACAACATAGAATGGTATATTATCTTATAACTTGAGATACTTGGCTCATAAAAACACCTTGAAATAATAAAAAAAGAATGGATAACATGAGGGGAGATATTCAAAACCATATATAATCAATATCAAAATATTTATTTTATGTAATTATCCAAACAATAACAAAACCTATAGGGTATGTGAAATAGTGAGCTGAGAAACATAGTCAACTTGTTAGAGATGATTCATAAATCACGGGTGACCAATAATTGAAATATTGTAATTAAAATTAATTTATCTAAGTTTACTATCAACTCCCAATGGAATTTGACCTTGAAGTTCTTTAGTTTGTCATATCAAGAATAAACTTGCTGATCAATTATGTGTGCTTAAAAGGGTAAAAAAGGAGAATAATGGTTTTGGACATTTTTTAGTACTTAAAAATCATTTTAATCATTTATATGAGTCTAAAAAATTTTAAGAGTCATCTCAAAACCTTCTCCCATGTGTCACACTCTCTTATGAGTTGTACAAGTGCTAAACTCTTCCTTTTTTAGTTAATTTCTTGATTTTTAGTTAGATATCCCACAAGTTTAAGATGAACTAACATTCCTAATATGGAATCTAACCTCTTGTACATTTTAAGTAAAACTAAGACTCTTGGACACCTTGAAAACTATGATACTTGCATATATGACCCCAAAATGGGTATTAAGTGACTTAAAATGACATATAAACTAACTAGACCATGACCAAGTCTAAAAGGACATTAAATTACATCAAAAAAACTATAAAATACCTTATGAAAAAATATTAGACCTCTATATAAGTTTTTAATATAATGGGGTTGACTCATTTTGACTTGTGGTCAAAATGGTTAACATTTTTGGTGATTTCCCAAATGGCATGCTTGTTATGTCATGACCAATTGCCTCATCCTATCCATTGGGCTACAGAGTCACATGTACATGAGGTTTGACACAAAATTTTACTTTAAAAACACACAAAGCATAAGAAATTTAATAATTAATGAAACATAAAATAAGAAACTAAGAAAAAACACACTTGTGCTTCATGAGCACTTATGAAACACACAAACCAAACTAAAAAAAATTGACTCAAACACCAACTAACATAAGATGGAAACTGCCTCCTAGATCAAAGGATAATTTTAAACATTCCTTTATTCATGACATGAAGGATTTAGTGAGATATGTATCCTCTTAACCTTTAGCATTGATGCCTCCATCTTCTTTATGGTGTTTACCAACTTGATTGGCATGATGTTCAATAAGAATCAAGCAACTCCATACAAGTTCAATATGGAAATAAAATCTTGTTTCATCCAAAAAACATCAAATTTATCATATGGATACTCAATTAAAAACTTTAATGGTGGTTCAAAAAGGAATACCTTCTTGATTTACATAGTGAAATAAATAAGGTTGGGTTTCTTCTAAACTACAAGTTCTTCTAGCTCATCAAGGAATTTTGAATATTCTACCCAATCTCCATCATTTTCCTTCATGGAAGACTCTTTCTCCACCTTGTCATGTAATTAAACCTCAACTTGGCAAGGATATTCAATCTCTTGAAAGAGCTTTATTTGAAACTACCATTCATCTTTGTCCTCCTTGTCATTTAATACAATGACCTCTTCAACCTTATCTCCTTGATGTATGTGATCATAAATCTCATGTTATTCATGCTCCAATGTAGCTGAAGGTGATTCAAAATTAGATGGAGGTATTGAGTCATCTCCAAGAACTATGTCTTCTACCTTGGTCTCATGAAACTCTTTTAGGACTACCACTTCTTGAGGAGTGACTTGACCTTCATCCTTGATAGTACACTTCACTTCATGCTTGAGATGGTCATCCATAAATTCATGATCAGAAATGGAGTCTTATTCAAATACCTCTCTCTTTAAGTCTTGGCCACATTCCTCATGGATATCTACAAAGGGTCTTCAATATATTTCTCCTCAATAAAAAAGGTAGCATTGACCTTTTGTTCACCAAGGGGAGTCCCTATGGTCATTTCTTCCTCATATTCACTCATGGAATATTCTTGATCATACATGTATTTAGTTTACTATTATTCACTTTCTTCTCTCAAGATGGGCTCTTCCTCAAGAAAGGGTGAGGTGGAAGGTTGATGGATAGGCTTATGTGAAAGAGCTGGAATATGAGGTGTAGTGGAAGGCTAATGACTTAGAGATAGAGTGTGAGTTGTGAGTGGATTTAGGAAAAATAAAACCACTAGTAAGTTCATAGGGAAGTGACTTCTTGGATTTATTAGGACTATCATCTACATGAGTAGGAGTTTCATCTTGACAATATTTTTCCTGAAATTATTCAACAATAACATGTTCATTTTCTAGTTCTTTATCCTCCCATATTGTTAGCCTTTCTATTGAGCATTGAAGGAACGTTTTTTCCAAGTCCATTTTTTATTTGATCTCCCATTGAGTTCCTTTTATCTCTTCAAACATCTCCAAAGTCTACATATGACTTTTGATAGCACCTCTCAACCATTCCATGAGATCATTAAGGAGCACATCACACTCATCATCCCATATTATCATTTTGTCTTCATTAACTAGTAATTGTGGTATGGATTCCAACAAATACTTGATATAAGATGGAAATAATTAAGGATGATGAGGGTAATGATGGGGATCAAAACCAAATTCATTTTATTGTATTCTAATCTAAAATATCTCAATTACTTCATTTTGATAGATTGATCTAGAATCCATGGAAACATCTTGTTCCTCATGACAAGACTCATATGAGTGTTCTTGAAGTTCATATACATCATTGTATGGTTGGTAGGACTCATATTGGTACTAATAGAGAGGTTTTTCTTGATATATTTTTTGGTAGACTTCCTCATAGGGTTTTCCAACAGCATGGTGTCCACATGAAGAAGGAAATGAAGGGCAATAGGGTTGCCATGGCTCATAATATTCATAGCCATTTTGATAGGACTTTTAAGGAGTAAAATGTGGTTCATGACAAGGCTGATAGGGAGGTTCATGATAGGGGTATTATGCATAGATATTCATATAACATTTATACATTAGATGACAGATAAAAATGATAAAAATGTTTAATGAGATATAATTGGACTGATTACAATAATAAGTTATCATTCGGAGTCACCATTGGTGCTAACTTGATTGCTTCAACAATAAAATATGAGAAAAGACACACAAAAAATATTCCAACTCTCTTGGACCTTTATCCCACCAAGCATGCCAAAAAAATGTTGTCACATGGATTTTCACCCTTTAAGGAGATGTCTCAGCTCTCCTTATCCAAGTGGCACAATGTAAATATCTCACAAACTTTGGGTAACCAATAGGTGAGATGAATCTCTGGAAGGGATAGATCCCTGAATGTGTCTTGAAATGCTTTCACCTATACTAAATAATTATTTATGGGGGAAAAGTGTTAGATTTTACATGAAATTAAAACTATTCTAGAGGTTGATGGACCAAGATGTTTACCACAAGACTATCATACACTATCACAAAGAGATAATGCATACAACACTAGTTTATGAGTCCTATAATACACTAACATTAGTATTTTAGTATGAAGGTGACATGCATGAAGACTATCCAAGATAAGTGAAACCATCGATCATTTGTAGATACTAAGGCTTCCTTGTACACTTAATAATAGATCCATATACTTAACACCAATTCATATGACCTTTTAGGTTGGAATCACTTGCATCAAACATGGAAGGATTAAGAAAAATTGAGGACAGATGAATATCTCTTAACCATTCACTATATGTCTCTTCACACACTTTAAAAAGATATTAAATGAACTCAAACTAGATTTAATATAATTTATAAGGAAAAGTACAATGTCAAAACTAGTAGGGCTTCACCATACATGGTGTGGTATTAGATTACAAAGGATAAAATCGCATCTACTTATAGTGTTTGAGAGAGAAGCTGGAAATAAGGAGTCCAGATGGCACTTGAACACTTTTTATGCTGAGAGGAGGAGTTACATGTGAGTAAAAATGAATTAGAAGATAGACCACATAAGGTTTGATAGAGCAAATGGATCTCCAAATTATGAAACTCATGAAAAGTGGTGTGAAGCTACTTATTATACACAAGAAAACTATCTTCATCATTCCCCCTTTTTGGAACATCCAAAAACTAAATACGAAAAAATATAATGATTGAAATAAGACGAAGGGGTTATGTACATTCTTATCCATACATTGGATGCATTCCTAATCATCTAGATTCCTCTAAAAGTGAGCCATCACTACTTGTAGTCAAATGATTTCCTCTAATAGTCTCCCCTTACACATAGCCTCAAAATTGGATTTATTTTTCCATGAAAATATGTGAAAGTGAGTGGATGTCACTTGTAAAGACCATCCATTGCCTTATATTTCTAAGATACACCTTAAAATGCCATCCACTTTAAGTATCCACACTTCTCACCACCTTGCTCACTTTACCTATTTTGATTGACTAGGATGAAGTAGTTGGTAAACACATTTAGGAGTTTTTATTTTGAAATAAATAGACATGAGGGGTTATCATATGTCCCAATACTTCTCTTAAAGTTAGTTGTATCTCTTGAAACCTCTTAAAACCTACACAATGCACAAAATAAGAAAAGAAAATTCTATACTTTGTCTAAATAGGTAGGGAAGATCAAAATTTATGAGGAAGAGCCCTAAAGAGTCTTCTATGACCTTGATCAACTTTCATTTTCATTCCATCCCATTTGCATAGCTCTTTATCCTCCTTTCCCATTCAGCTCCTTATCCAGGGTTTAGTAGGGTTTTAATTCCTTTTAGCTCTTAATCTTCATTCATAAAGATAAAATAGTAGAAACGAAAAAAAAAATCCACAAGAATAATTTTTAGGACCCCCATTATCCTCCATAAAATCCTTGTATTTCCATACATAACCTCAGAGAAGACATGAACATTTCAATCTATCCTATCAAGTTTGGCATACCATTCTACATATACCTAATGTAGCTCTAAGCCAAATGTATCTTTCCTTATTACTTATCAAAATTCAAAAATCTTTGACACATATATTATGATCCCATAAACATGATACAATCCATTATAATTCTCATCTCATGTTATAAGTGAAAGTGACTCTCCATTTGGATTTAAGCATAAACCATGCCTAACAGACATGTTTGCATACTCGGTAATCTAGACCATCTTATTGAGATTATTCCTCATATGAATGATATCTAATTATATTTTATATGGTATTAAACTTACTACACCTATATAAAATTCCCAATCAGCTCCTAGTCCACCATTTTATCCCTTCTTTACAAGACTATAGGGTTTGTGCATAAAAGGAGTGACCTCTATTTGAGACAAAAAAGAGGGCACTCCCCTTGTCTCCTTATACTGACTAGATATTGGGGGATATTATCCAATTTATGGAGACACTATAAATTTTTTTGTCCCTTTTTAATATCATTTGACCTTCCAACTCTCTCAAATTCTAAGACAGACTATGAGAAGGCAAATTGTGTGCATGGTTTGCTCATGTGAGCTATGTGTTACACCATAGAGTCTATTTTATACATTATTTTCATTGGTAAGAGAATTTTAGGGACACAAACATCATATAAAATATGTTATAAGTGTTTTCATCACTCCAACCTGCAACATACCCCTTCTACACCTTGGTTTATCATGTTTGAGTGCATTTCCTGACTGTGTTCACTCCAAGTCACTATAGTTATAGGTGGCCCTACATAGTTGGAGATTGAGATAATGTTTAGAGACTTATTTATATTACATTAGTGTCATCAAATATTTTTTTGGACCTATTTTCTCATTTTCATGCTATACTAACACTCAAACCTCACTCTTCAATCCATTGTTACCTATAGTCAACTACAATTGGTTGTATTGGAACAAGTACAAGCTTATGGGTGAGAATTCATCTTAAGACATGTCCCACATTACATTTGAATCTTATGGAATAATTTTATTAATCTTCCATAAACCAACATTGGTAATTCCATGTTTAATCCTCTATCATGGACGGTGTGCTCCTACAGTCAGCTATAGGTGAGTACCCATATAGGTAAGGACACCTATATGTGTGGATTGAACTTGAAACGCCACATATAAAACTTATCTTGATGGTATTTATGCCCATTGGTATTACCTTAACCTAATAAGTTCATTTTAACATGATAATATGCCTTATTTTCACTTTATGGTGTCAAGGTCACTTTGAATTCAAATCTTGTAGATGATAATGGAGAAACTCAATGTTCAAATGGGTAACTTTAAGGCCCCCAACTACTATCTTCCATTGATAAAATACCCTCCATATTTTGTAGAGATATTATCCTATGTGGACCATGAAAGGAATTCACCTTTATATTCTTTAAATATCTTGATAACCTTATTATAAGATATCCATAAAATGGTGAAGTTCTCTATTTTTATCTTTTAGGAAAAATATCCTTGAACATAGTCATCTCACCTTTGAAAGTGGTTTACACTTCCATTTGTAAATTAGACACTTAAAATAGGTTTTAAATGATAAAAAAACATATAATAATAATCCAAATAATGTTTCACCATTATCTAACTTATCGTTACAATTACATTCATAGCTCTTGAGTACCACTTGTACGTGGACATTTTCACATACAGGAAGTGAGGATGAGTGTGGATATTGTGCATTTTTTTTTACCTTTCATGAGTTTAAGACCTATATCAAAGATTTTAAATATACTATATTCATTATCAAGGAAATTTTTTAGCTTATATATTCCATTCCAACATGATTAGTCCTCATGAGATACCTATAGGTGTATGTTAATGGTAGGAAATTGTGTGAAAGTTTTAAAAAGGTTACCCCCATGCTATCCACACATTATTTAATGGACTCTAATTGATAAATAATGTGATAAGGATGTGTACATAACCATAGGAATTTCTTTGAATATCTCATGAATGTGCCCAATATTTAACACAACTCATTTAGATGACTATGTATGACATCCATGAAGTAATTGACTGTATGCTACTTATGACTACAATTTCATGTAGATTGATTTGGATAATGATATTGAAATGTGAGGGGACAAATAAGACATTTTAAAAATTATACTGAACCTATAACCACCCTCTAAATTCACTACCAAAACATGAATATTTTTCAAATAGTGGAAACCTACCTGCAACATAAAATAGTGCCTTCTCTTGCAACTTGAGATACTTGGTTTATCCAAACACATTGAAAACATGATAAAAATCATGAGGAACATGAGAAGAGATATTAAACACCATTTTAAATCAATATCACCAATTTTATTTTAAATAATTGTCCAAACAAGAACAAAACCTATAGGGTATGGGAAATAGTGAGTAGAAAAACATAGTCAACTTGTTAGAGATCAGTCATAAAGCATAGTTTACAAATACTTGAAATATTGTTATGAAAATGAATTTTTCTAAGTGTACTATCACCTCATAAAGGAATTTTACCTATAATTTCTTTAGTTGGTCATACCAAGCATAAATTTGCTTATCATTTTTATGTGTCTAGAAGGGCGAAGGAGTAGAATAATTTTGGACATTTTTAGCACTTAAAAATCATGTCAAGTACTGAGATGAGTTTTAAGAATATGAATAGTCATATAAAAACCTTATCCCATGTGCCACACTCTCTTATGGGTTGTATAAGTGCCAAATTCTCACATTTTTAGTTGATTTCTTGATTTTTCAATTAGATAACCTACAAGTTTTATATGAAATAACATATTGATAGAAAATATGATCTATTGGATGTTTTATTGAAAACTAGGACACTTGGACACCTTGAAAACCATGCCACTTGTATATATGACCCCAAAATGGCTACTAAGTGACTCAAAATGACATATAAACTAATTAGACCATGACCAAGGCTAAAATGGAATTAAATTGCATAAAATAAACTATGACACACCCTATGAAAAAAATTTAGACCCCTATATAAGTTTTTACTATAGGGGGTTGACCCATTTTGACTTGTGGTTAAAATGGTCAACATGGACATTTGAACATGTCTTTGTACATCTTTCTTTCTCAAATTTAGTGGCGTGACCATGTCCCTTGCATTTTAGACCCTTGGCCTACTTTGTGTGTCTTGTGTGTGTTGTATGTATGATTTATTATTTGCATCAATGACATGACACTTGTCTCTTGATTATCACAAACTACATTTTTTGTTGCCATGAGACTCTTTATGCATCTCCCCTTCCTACTTGGGTATCATGATTTACATCATGACCCATCACGCTAGGTATCTACATAGTTATTAGTTAGATTTATTATTACATACATTGTTTTATCTATCTTGACAATGTTGTGGATGTTAGACATAACATACATCACACATTACAAATTTATGCTCAGATTATCTTACATTCTTATGTTATGTATGCAAATTATATTGGATTATTATGAAAATATCATTTATGCTCTGGCTAACACACATCTTATAATTTTTTTTATTTTGAGGATAGTTATTTCATAGGTTCAACAACTTCCCTCAAAAGAGGGGGCATTCATAGAGGTTTGTAATAGAGATTAGGCTATATGTATGCACTCATTCTATAATTTTTAGCACATAGTCTTAGATTACATAAATCACACTCAGCTAAATACAATGGTAAATAGTGACAGAGATCAATTACAATTACACATAGATAAAATAGTCAAAAATTAGCACCCAAATTGGGACACTAGCACCACATGGTGCTATTGTCCAAAATATAGTGTTATTATCTAGTATCCTTAGTCTCAAAAAAATCTAGATTGGCTAGAAATGTATAACAAGAATAGTCTAGGTTTGCATAGATTTAGGTATAGATTTACCAATTTTTATTCAATTTAGCTCAGATTCATACTAGTTTGCTTAGATTAGGAGCATCATGCATGTCATGATCCTTCCCATTTTTAATTTAGATACTCAAATACAAATTATTACAACTCAATCTAGAATCCATATGCTCAGATATAAGATTTGGGGGTATGTGCGTATCATATTGTTTCCATATGTTCATTTACACACTAGTTGATCAGATGGACTTAAAAAATCCATGTCATTCTCTATGTTATATACATCAGACACCATGTTCTAGGTTACATACCATATTAATTCCTTACTCTATCAACAATGGTTGGCATTCCCAAGTGGCCCTGAGTCACCTAATATACTTGAGTGTCCATAGAGCTAACATCTCTAGTTAAACATATCTAGTTAGACATTTCTAATTACATCATGAAGTTTCAATTTTAGATGCATCCATTAAACATGAGTAGGTAATGATGGAGTGATATTCTTCTTGAGTTCTTGAGCCACCTATATATGATGATTAGAAACACCATCAGTCTAATACAAACTATTCATAGGTCATAATCCACTAAGAATGGGTGGGCAATGATGGATTCAAAATTGGATTTAGTTTTTGAGCCACCCACACATGGGGATTGAGAAAGACATTATCTCAATCCAATATATTCACTGATTGATCACTTTCCATGCACACACATAAGATATCAGTAGGTTTATGAATTGTTTCATGCACCTAGTAAGGTGTATTCATTCCTTTCCTCTCTTATCCGTTTACTTAATTTTATCTCTTTACTTATTTTTACTTTAGTCAATTTTATGTTTGATTTTTATATCTAATAAGTAAGTACTAATTTATGCATGTTTCACTTATAGTCCACATGATGGAACATGCTTTACATACTCACATCTAGATTCACAGGCTTCACTTCTTACGTAAGTCCAGGTATGGTTCTTTTTCCTCTATCCTGGTCATTTTGATTTTTTGAATTTATAGAATAAATGGGGAATTGGAAATGTAATCACCTAAAAATGAAAATTGTGTTCTAAGAGTGGTTCTTGGGACCACCTATCCCTAGCTTGGCCCTAGACCTATATTAAGGCTTATTTTCACACTTAACTAGCCTTTGTGTAAGACACAAACATCCCAAACATCATTAAAGCAATCCTAGACCCTCATTCTTACATCTTAACCTTCGTGCCTCAACTTCAACCACCTAGACACTAGTGCCATAATAAGGAAAGTAGTGTCACATGGTGCCAGTGTCCCAATTTTAGCACTATTATCATTTGCCTCCTTTTTTATTAAAATAATATATTTTTAAATCTTAGACCACCTAGGGTCAGCCTAGATATATTTTATCACCCACACAAGTAATAGAAAAATATGTATAAATGACTTTTATCCCTATAAATGTTAGAT
This sequence comes from Torreya grandis, assembly GCA_037957365.1. Lineage (NCBI taxonomy): Eukaryota > Viridiplantae > Streptophyta > Pinopsida > Cupressales > Taxaceae > Torreya > Torreya grandis. Next base: position 2,098,539 of record JARHVA010002909.1, on the reverse strand, counting down.
GGAAATTACACATACAAACTTAGAATAAGTTGTGCATAATTAAGGTTATCAATCCTTATTCTACCCTACTTATGTAAACAACCATCTACAACATTCTAGATCCTAGATTACTTAGATTTTAAGTCTCAAACATATTTAAAGCACTCAAGAAAACCATGATACTACATTCATTTGCACTTGCACTAGAAGATAGGTGTGTAAAACTACATTAGGCTTGATCCCTCTTTAGAGTATTGGTATGTAAATAGTTCTCATCATAATTGGGTATTGAGGATGTCCAATATACCCCACTAACAACACACTTCACTACTTGTATCAACCAGATGCCCTATAAATATGAAGGATTCGGTCTTTCTCATAATATTAGTCAAAATAGGTCATCTAGAAGGTTTAAGAGCTTGCATAGATATAAATAGGATTGACATACCTAGAATAGGTGCACCAAGAAGCTGAGAATAGTTCTACACAGAGGACACTACTACTAAAACTAGGACACTAGCTCCACATGGTACTACTTTCTAATTAAGGTGTTATTATTTGGAAGGGGTATTAATACTTGGATCCTATTTATGACACTCAGAATAGCCTCTACCTTAATTTTTATCCTCTAGATCATCTATCTTATTCATTTTCCAGCTAAGTTCTCATTTTCATTATTTATTATTATTTGTAGAAACACCAAATTTAGTAAATTCTATAACAAATTAATGGATATATTTATTACATATTTATACCCTAATTTACTAAACTGAACTCTTTAAAAACATAGGATTTACATTCATCTATGTCCTAAAAAGCTAAAACAACTAGGAATAATTTACTAAACTCATAAAATATGTCCCACAATATCAGAAGGATGAGTGTTTATGTATTCAAAAACTCATTAAGGGAGTGAGGCCTCATATTGGATGTGAGGTGGATGTGCATGGACCATCCAATATGGACTAGGTGTTTGAAAAAGATGTAAAGTAGGATCAGAAGCTAAAATATTTGGTAGAGGTTAGAGAAAAGTACAAGATTTGTTTTTGTAGTACCAAAGACTCCTTTTAAGAAGAAGAATGGAAACTCCAAGAACCAATTCAATAATCAGAATGCAAGTTTCTCAAATACCTTAGGTAACAAGAAGTGAGGAAGTAATTTTAGAAAAGTTTTTAAGGTTACAAATTAGTTTGAGAAGAAGGGACCTTTAGTAGGATGTTTCACTTATGGAGGAGATCACTATGCCAAGGATTGTCCTCAGTGGAAAATAGATGAAAAGAATAAGAACACAATTTATTCACAACAAGGAACCTTATAATAGCACAACCACATAGTGCTAGATAATAAATAAGATGAATACTAAGCCTTTCCCATTAAAATGCCAATAAATCTTTTTGGTCACCTGGTCACTATTTTGATTGATATTGGAGTTATTGAATGCTTTATTTCTCCTAGAATGTTGAATGAATTGTTTAGGAAAGCTAGCTTTATGAAAAATCCATGGTCATTGTAGTATGGGAATGAGTCTATGGTCAAGGTTGATAGATGTCTCATAGAATCTAAATTTAGATGATAGAATTCACTATAGTGGTGGATCTTTATGTAACACAATTAGTATCATATGATGTGATTTTTGACCAAATTTAACTTAAAGGTCAAAATTGGACCGCTATAGGTGAAAAAATGGGGTTTATATGTTTTAGGGGTCTAATATCCTATCATAAGGTATGTTATAAGTCTTTTGATGTAATTTAATGCCACTTTAGCCTTCATCATGGTTTGATAAGACTATATGTCACTTTGAGTAATTTAGAAGGCTTTTAGGGGTCATAAATGCAAGTGGATGGTTTTAAAGGTTTCCAAGTGTCCTAAGTTCCTTTAAAAAATCAAATAAATTATATTACCTATCAATAATGTTAATCTAATATAAAACTTGTAGGTTATCTAACTAAAGATCAAGTAATCAACTAAAAAGGGGGAGTTTGTCACTTTTACAACCCATGAGGGAAGGTGACATGTGGGAGAAGGCCATGAAACATATATTAATATTACTTAGGTTCATTTACATGCTTTACATTATTTGGAAGTGACAATTTTGAGCTAAAACTATTCTACCCCTTCTTTGCCTTTCTAGACACACAGAAGTGATCAACAAGTTTGTGCTTGGTATGGAAAGTTGAAGAGGTTTCATGTCAAATGAATTTAGGAGATGGTATTAACTTAGATATATTAATTTAAATAATAAGATTGAAATTGTTGGTCAACCATGCTTTATGAACCATCTATAACAAGCTGACTATATATTTTTGCTCACTATTTCCTAAACCTTATAGGTTTTGCTCCAATTTGGACAAGTATATACAATCTAGTTGGTGATGTTGAATCAAAAGGATTTTAGATCCATTATTATATGATATTTATTTTTAGATTAATTTTTCATGGTGTTTTTAAGAGCAAGTTATCTCATGTTGTAGGAAGTTGTTACCATTGTGAAGCTTTAGCTAGGTTATTCTTTTTTATAGAATGTTGGTCTTGTACAATGGTATCATGTGAATATAAGATGGTTTTCCATAGGTTTAAATTCCATATGGTCACATATTTTCATGTTTGGTTTCATCACACCATGATTTGAGCAACTTTCATTCTTACCATTCCTCATAGTCAACTCTTCACTCAATCCCACTTGCAGTCACATGCATGAGACTTGTCTATCTTGTTCATAAATTTGTAATTGAAAGGTTGGTTGTAATCTCATTCAAAACACAAAATAGTCACTAGTTATCCCTGTCTACTCTATAACAGGTGTTTGCAAGAGGTTTTCACATTGGAATGGATGTTTTGGAGCTTTTATTAAGATTTATTTAATGCAAATAATTAAATAGAGGGATTAATAATGAATTTTAGTTTTTAATGAGGCCATCCATCCACATATTTTCTCCATTCCATGCATACTTCCTGCATACAGCTCATTCACGCCTACAAGAGCCTCCTTAATGACATCATGTTGAGATTGAAAGTTTGATAGATGTTTCAATATCCTAGATTACTAAGATTACAATGTAAATATTGGTAATGTCTTAGGATTTATCACTAATATATATCTCTTGCTCATTTTACAAATTTATATCTACTACCTATATATGTACAAGTGCCCACCTATAGGTAGTACCATAGAGCCATGAAGGCACTTGTATAGAAGGTTGGAATTTGGTAAGGCATAATCTTGAATCCTAACATGTTGGTTTATCATGAAAAACCTATTTTAGGTGTAAAAACTGAAAAATAAGGTGTAAATAAGTTTGTAATAAATAAGGACTAGATTCACAGACCATTTTCCTAAAAATTGAAAATAAAGATACAAGCCCCTTTTTAGATATCTTATAATAAGGTTGTAAAAAGTTATAGAAAATATAGGTAGGTAGACCTTATAACCTATATAATGGATAATAACTATGCAAAATATAAATCCAATAGAATTGATGGAGCTTTATTTTTTGAGGCTCAAAGGTGCCTACAAAGACACTAAAAACCTTCATTAACATCTATAGGATTTGAGTTTTGAATGACTTTTGACATCCTAAATATCAAACAAAACATATTCTCATGGTTGGAATGGCCTTATTTTTATAATGGTATACAAATGGATATGGAAATAATTAGGATGATGCTAATATGTAGTTTTTCAAGCTTCATGGACACCTATAGGTGTCCCTTCACAAGAAAATGTTCACCTACAGTTGGGTAGGCAAACAATGAACTAAACATAGTGTCTTGGTGATGATTTAGCCCATTCAAGGTGAATAAAGGTATGTGAATTTTAGTCTTAAATAAGGGTATTCACACATCATGACCAAAGTCCAATTAGGTAAATTTTCACCTACATGAATCAAATAAGTAAGGTATCATAGTCAAGAGATATAAGTCAGTTTGGTGAGCTCAAAGTGCATGTAAAGGTTAAGGGAGAGTTGAAATGATGAAATAGACCTATGAGAACCTTAATTAGGACCATGATGATCTCCATAAGATCTTATAAATGTGAAATAATCTTACATAGAATTCTCAAGGTCCTTTGTGTACCTACAACTAAGTGCATAATCATAATGAAGGTAAAGAGATGAGTATGCTAAGGAAGAGAAAGGAGGTCTAAAAGCAACATTAGAATGATTAATGATAGGTCAATAAGGTGATTTCACATACTCCAAGACTCATTTAAATTTGACCATCTACTCTTATAACTAGCCTAAATATGCTAATCCATACAATTGCACTAGGAGACTCGTGCTGCTCAATAGGTAAGGATGAAGAATCTAAGGGAGAAGAGTAGTTTTGGGTGAATGCTAAGCTTATTGAGCATGAATTAAAGGTGGATAACATGTTTAAGAAACATAAGCACATTATTTTTATGCCTTGAGTGGTCATTATTATGTAGAAGTGTAAAATTCAAAAAATAGTCCTTTTAGAGGCCTTTTTTGGGTAAATTGAGTAGGAGGGATATATCTCACTATTTTGTCTCAGAGATCAACTAATCAGGAAAATCAAGGTTTTGGTAAAACCATAAAATGAAGAAAAAAAGAATGATAAAATTGATAAAAAGCTTTATAAAAATAAAATAAAATCTTTTGAGGTGTGTGGAAGGTGAAAGGGTTCTAGGAAAAACTAGATCAAGCTTAGACCTCTCAAAATGTCCAAAACACTCATGCACACAACTCAACCAAGTAAGTTACAATTAGGTCTAGTTGATGAATGAGAAGAAAGAATGAGGAGTTATTGTGAAGTTTTGTGATGAAATTTTTAGATTTAATGAGGTATGAAAAATCATGAGACACTATCCCAATCATGAGAGATCAATATAAATGGTCAAAACTAGCAGGGTGCATGCTAAGCCTATTAGGCCTTGAAGTGACCTAGAGCCAATTGGGGGTCCAACTTCACTTATAGCTCTTGGTAAGTTTTATATATGATTGTAACATGTTCATGGGAGGAATTTAGACATTTATGAGCCATTATAATTCATGAAAATCCATAGAGAAGTCAATTTTGGACTTTAAGACACATTAAGCCTACAAGAAATGGAGAAACATGCTCAATAGGCTAGTTTTGAATTTTCATATCTACTCTAAGGATGTGCATGGAGACCAAAGGATCTTTTTGAGCTTATTATGGGTCATTTAAATCATATTTTTGGAATTTGTGAGTAGTTCTAATGTCATGGCTTTATGAATAAATCTTAAGGACAAAATGTACCTAAAACCCAACTAAACCCTAGATTTGGACTTGAGTGAGAAAATAAGCATGGAAAGCTAATATAATGGTACATAATGAAAATTAAACTGATTATATTATGTATAAAAATCTTTAGGGTTTACCCCCATCATGTTTTGTGCTAACCTATCTGTACAAACATGGTACAAAATGGATTTCTTTGACTATTTTTATATATTGTGTAGGTTATAAGGACCTTTAAGGAATGAAATATAATTTGGGACGAATATATGGAATTATTATAACTCACTATGTTCATTTAATGCCTTATAAAATCTCTTAAATTTGCCTACTATAGCTCTCATCTTAGCCAGTCAAAAATAACATAATGAACATGATAGTGAGAAGGGATAAAACTCCAAGTGGAAGTATTTTTAAGGTGTGCCTAATGCCTCTAAGGAAATGGAGATTCTTGAAAATTTTCATACACTCCCTTTTATGAATTTTCATGGAAAATATAAGCCTTTTAAAAGCCAAGTGTGCAAGGTGTGTGGAAGAGGAGTTTTCTTAGATTGAAGATGGTGATGGCTCATTTCTAGAAGTTTCCAGATGACTAGGAATTTAACCAATGCATTTGGAATAATGTATAAAACCCTTTCCTATAGTTTAAATTATTATATCTTCCCCTAGTCAGGTTTTGGATGTTCAAATAGGTGTGAATGATGAAGGTAGTTTTTTGAGCCAACACAAGTAATTTCATGCCACTTTTCAAGAGTTTCATCCCTTGTATGTACTTTTATAATTCCTAATATTGTATGGTCAATTTCACATCTTATTATCAAGAATTTTTAACCTCTTTTCTCAGATTTACAAGTGTCTAAGTGACATTTATACTTCCTTTATCTCGCTCCTCTCCTAGACGCTATAAGTAGTGACTTTTTGGGCTCTTTTGGGTAGCCTCTATTGGTTAATGGTGAAAACCTATCCAATTTTGTATTTGAATGTATATTGAAGAAACAAAAAATTGAATTTTACTACTTACATGATGGATAATTGAGTTTGGTTACAAATCTTGTTGATCTTGTCTAGTAAAAGGTGGTCTTTTCTAGCATGTTGTCTTTGACTATCCACCAAGTATGAAGAAGAGTAGTTATTATAGGGATTTATTAGTGTTCTTAATTAGTGTATGATATTTTTATAAGTGGTTTATGACTGTATTCTTGAAATGATCATTCATTATCCCTCTTAAACATCAAATATACCTCTTGAACCTAGCATATGGAACATTTATGTAACAATATGTCTTGAGTTATGAGTTATGTGTGAAAGAAGATTTGATTTTATCTAAGTAGTATAAGTTATTTCAATAGGATTAAATTTATTATTGGTACATCACCTTTTAGATTTGTAAGTTTGTCTTCTTAACCCTTTTCATGCAATGTTGATAAGTGAGAGAGTACTTCAAAGATTGCATCAAGAGAACTATCCCTTCTAGAGATTCATCTCACCAATTGATTACCCACAACAAGTGAGATGTTTCAATTTTGACACTTGGATGAGGATATATTATACATCTCCTCAAGGGGTGATAGTTTTTGGAACACTCGGTGGCACTCTACATCATAGAATATTGTCCAAGATTGGTGTTGGTCTTGACATATTTGTAGTTACAAGAACATCTACATTCAATACCTGGTGACTCCATTAAGTTTTAAAGTATTTGGGTACTGATTAGTCCTTAATTTACATGCCAAAGGTGACCATTAGGTCTACTGCTAAAGGTATACCTTTTGAGTTTATGCAATGTCCTTGTTATTCTATGAAAAGATTTAGATTTTTGAATACTCGTCCTTATTCAAGGAAGTTGGTGTTTAAAAAATCCAAGTTTATACTTAGTTAAACCTCTAATACACATAATATACATTCCAATATGGCTATAAACCTCCCTTTTGTAGCCTTCACTAGATCATCTCCTTTGAATCTTTCCCAATATGACCAAATTCCTAGAGCAACACTTAAAATTGTCCCATATTTTAATGGATAAGGTCCTATCACTCCCATTGAACAAATTAGGAACATGGAAAAAATTCTAAACATCCATAATATCACTCAAGATAATGTATCTATCAAGATATTGGCATTGTATTTCAAAGGGAAAACTTTATATTGGTATGGAACTCTACCTCATGCTTCCATTACTTCATGGGATGAACTAGGAAATATATTATCTAAGAGGTTTCAAGATAAGAGTGATTATTTATCACTAACTAAGTAATTGACTACTATCAAGAGGGATCCTCAAGAGTTCATGAAATATTTTAACTCTAAATTTAAAAATACATGGGATATGATCCTAGCCCTTGTGAGACCTACTCCAAATTATACTTGTATTACCTAAACGCATTAAATAGTAATATAGCCATGATGATACAATCCATGGGTGGGTATACACTATGTGGTACCTATGAGATAGTTATTAATTCTAAGAATTATATTTTCCAATAAGGGAAGATTTCTCTTAGACCACTAATGCCTTGTTCCCTGATTTGTAACCTCATAGTAAAATTACATTACCTACCTTGGCTCCTTTACCTACTAGTCAAGAGAAGTCTAACCTTGTTCCTACCAATGATATTCATGAATTCAAGAGTTGTATTCAAAGTTTTAATAATGAATTTGTTTCTCTTAAAATACAACAAGCTCAAAATTATAGGTCTTATCAATCCTAGAATCAGTTTGGACAAGCAAGTAGGCCTCCTTTTCAAGGGATAAGTTAAGGACAAGGTCAAAAAACTCAATCTAAACCTTACCAAGGTTTCAATCATAATGCCCCATAATATTATAAATCTCTTTTTTCCACTCAAAATAATTTTTTTCAAGAATAATCATGCCATCCTTCCTATGACCAAAATCAAGGCCAAGTTCCATATGTTAATGAAATGCCTAGTCAAGCCATGGCAATGCAATGTAGTCAAGTACCTCAAGTTCCCACTTTTTAGGTGCCAATACAAAATGGAATGGAAAATAGACAATTAAAATATTATGACACTCTTATGAATCATTTAGAGGGGGAATTTTATGCCATGAATCATTTGGGAAGTTCAAACAATGTGAATGCTAGTGTGTCCTCTAACACTAGATCTAAGAAGAGGGATACAAAAGAGACACAAGGGAAAAATCAAGGACTTATTTTATCTCTTACATCACCTCAAATAGTATGAGGGTATAAATCATCTCATAAGGTATAGGAAAATTAGAATTTTTTGAATGCAAGGCCAATTCCTACACATCCATCTTCACATGCTACACCACAAGGTACTAGTGCTTACAAAGAGAAATTCAAGATGAACAATCCTTATATCAATTTTTTGGATCAAATGAAGAAGTTACACATGAATATTTAATTTTGGGATTAATTGGTAATACTGGGACAAAAATATATCCTTCAAAAACAATTTGGACTAGGTAAACAAGTTGGATCAACTAGGACTAAAATGTTGTTTTAGAGAATGGAACTTAGCCCATTGATGGACAAGTGAAGAAACCTGATAAGACTCCTACCTTTTATATATAATTTATAATTTATGATTTTTTAGTTCATAATTATATCATAGATAATGGGGCTAGTACTTCAGTTATGCCCAAGTCAATAGTGGATAAACTAGGGCTCAAGTATGAACCAATGACTAAAGGAGTTATACAATTGGATGAATCACCAGCAAAGACCTTGGGAGTATTCAAGGATTTGAATTTTATTTTACATGATTTTCCTAATATTTACATCCCTTATGATGTGTTTTTTTTAGATTTACCCCCATAATTTTCTCTTTATTTGTCAAGAGAGTTTATAACCAAGATAGGTGGATACTTGGCAAAAAATTGAGCATACATGGTTTTTAGGACAAAATATGGTACCAAAGTAAAGATTGAATTAGATCATATTCACCAAAATAATTTATATCCCTACATTCCTAAATTTTCAAGTGTCAATTATGCCATTCTTGATGAGGAGGAACTTCACATGGATCAATCCCCAACTTCTTCTCTTGAAGGAGTTTTTGATTTATATCTAGATGAATGGGGAGCTGAACATTATGAACATAATCCTTGTAAATTAATAGAGGAAGATGGTATTGAAGTGTATTTAATTCAAGAAGAAGGTTATTTCATGCCAAATTTGATGAATCCAAATGAGAGTATAGATGGTTTATGGCAGCTATTCTTTGATGGATCTAGAAGTAAAGTTAGATCAGGTAGTGGAATAATGTTAGTTTCTACATCCAAGGAAAGGTACTACTCTACTTTAATATTTCACTTTATTTGTAATTCTAATGTGGTAGTATATCAGTCCCTCATTCATGGCCTTTAGTGGGATAGGAAGAGAGGTGTGAAGGAGCTATAAGTTTTTGGTGATAGTGAGTTGGTTGTGAATCAAGTGAGAGGTCTAAATATGACTAAGAAATCCTTGATTAACTCTTATAATCATAGAGTGTGGGATCTTATGGAATATTTACAATCCTTCAAATTTTAATCTATACCAAGAGAGGATAACAAACATGTTAATAGGTTGGCATCAATTGGAGCTCAGTTTGATGTTCCAAAGGGGTTAAGAGGGGATAAGAACCAACCTCATCTCAAAGTGATTGTAAGGCCCTCTATACATGATAATGTAACTAATTGGCAAGTGTTTGATAGTGACAAACAAATAAATATTTTTTTATAATAAGAGGTTGAGTTTTCCTCAAATAATCAATCCAAAATATAGTAGCAATATGGAGGGAAGATTATACAATTGAAGACAAATAAGATCCCTAAGGGCTTAGTCACAATTGAGAGTATCTTCAATGATGATGATCAATTGAATAAGGAAAATATAAACATGTATACCAAGCAAGAAAAATATGAGAGAGTATAAATATTCAAAGATAAGTTAATTGCTCTTGGGAAGGTATGTACTAGAGAACAAAGACATGTTTTCATTAAATGATGCAAGGAATTTTTTGATGTCTTTACATGGGAATATAGTGATTTAAAAGGATTTGATCAAAACTTGGCTCAAAATTCCATATAGATAGTTGAGAATGTTAAGTCTATCAAACAAAGGCAAAGGAAAATAAATCCTAAGAATGAGCCTCTCATGAGAAAGGAGCTTACAAAGTTGATTGAGTCTAAGATCATTTTTCCTATTAAGCATTCATCTTGGTTAGAAAACTTAGTCCCATTAAGGAATAAGAATGGGGAAATCAGGTTATGTGTTGAATTTAGAGATTTTAATATATTTTCCTTGTAGGATCATTATCCTCTTCCTTCCACAGAGAATATTTTTCAAGTTGTGGTAGGTAGTAAAAGGTTCTCACTCCTTGATGGATATTCAGGGTATAATCAAATTTTGGTGAAAGAAAGAGATCAATACAAGACAACCTTTACTAATAAATGGGGAACATATGCTTATAGGAAAATTAATTTTGGTTTGTCTAATGCTATTGAAACCTTTAAATTTGTAATGGATATGGATTTTTAAGGTCTAATAAATGAAATAGTGTTGGTATATCTTGATGATGCCACAATCTTCTTTAAGGATGCAAAGGATCACTTGACTCATCATAGGAAGATTTTTTAGAGATGTAGAGAGTTTGGAATGTATCTCAATCAAAAAAAGTGTGTGTTTACTATCCATGAAGACAAATTCTTGGGACACATTCTCTTAAAGAAAGGTCTATCCATAGATCCTGAAAGGGTGAGTGCAATCTTGGCATTGGCTTTGCCCAAACAAAAGAAGGGTTTGAAAAGTTTCTTTGGAAAAATCAATTTCATAAGGAGATTTATTATTTATTTTTCTAACTTAGTAAATCATCTAACCTATTTTCTAAGGAAAGATGAAGTGTTTACTTGGACAATGTTAGATTTTGAGTCACTCTTATTCAATTTTTCATGTACTCTCCTTAAGCAATAGTCAACTTATTATTTCCCCTTGTTGGTCATACCTTTGTTCATTAAGTTGAATCTTTATTTAAGAAAGTTAATTTGCCTATCCTTTCCTATATGTCAAATTTCTAAAATAATTGAACCTTTATTAGAGTTCAAAATTTTAATAAGTTCAATGGTTCAAAGAGTTGAATAGTTCAATAATTCAATACTGGATGTTTTGTAAAGAGTCATGTTCACTCAATTCCCTTGTATAAATTAAAGTACCACTTGAACCTACTGATTGAACCTACATAGAAAAGTTTAATGGTTCAATATTTCTCAAAGTGAATGGTTTGTTCCTTTGTATTTCAATTATGTCTTTGAACCTTTCGGTTGAACTTGAACTCTTTTTCGGAGTTCAAAATTTCAATGGTTCAATGTCTTAAAGTTTAAAGAGTTCAACGGTTCAAAGCTTCAAACTTAAAAAGTTTCTATAAAATTCATGTGACTATTGGTTAGTACGTGTATTTTATTTTGTATCATAGAACCCCAAAGTTAAATCACAATTTTCAAAAGCTCAATGGTTTAATGGTTCAATGGTTCAACGGCTATACTCTCATCTCATCCTGAGGATTTCTCTAAGTTAAAATTAGTGAGATATTTAGAAAAGAATATATCCAAAACTCATTATAAGGTAGAAAATTTTGAATTTTCATGAGGTTATAGATAATCATTATTCATCATAATCATGCATAAAATATGCTTGCCATTAATGCATATGTTAGAATGCATGTCTTGTCAAGCATGTTTAGCACATATTAGTTCTATTTAATTATTAGATCTTGATTAATATCTGTATCAAGAGAGAATAATTCAAATTTAGCAAACAAGCATACTGGGTGATACAAAGGAGAACATCATAGGTGGTATAATATATTTGATTGCTTGAATTCATAGTGATTTCAGATAAATTTAAGGTGAGTTTCACTCTTAATGTAAGCTAGTTCCTTTTCTTGGTTGGAAAGAAGTATCCTTTTGAATTTATGGCATTATTTTTAAAAAAAATTCAAAACATTCTCTTTTCATTATATTCTCTAACATGTAGCCATTAAATCTGCTTGTCTTGATTATGAGCATGGACCTAGTCTCATATATTCTCCACCTAAAATTGGAAACACTTCTTTGGTCCAATATAATTTGGAAGATTTTAAGGAAAGGGATAGAAATCTTGTGCCAAATCCTATGATGTGAAAAATTGTAAAAAGTGGTTTAGTTGAAGCTACAACATTTCCCATGGCTATCTAATGCCCCGAATTAGTCCTTAAATGCATGAATAGATATGAACCTCAAAATAGATGCATCAAGACTATAGATGGCAATATTTTACTTCATATTAATAGACAAACCCTAATGTCTATAATGAGAATTCCTCCCAAGGAACCATACTTTGACCTCAGTATTACTTCTTCATATGGTTATTTTTTATTAAAGAAAGCAATTTACAAGAGCATGATTGCTAGGAATTGGCTCTTAAAATTCCAAAAAGGAGATTCAAGATTGTCTAAACCATTAACAAAAAATCAAATGATTCTAGAAGTACAAGATATTATAGTATTAATACACAGGCTAAAGGGTAATGCTCATGCATATTATTGGGAGGATTGGATGTAATTTTTCATATAGGTGATTCTCTAGGGAGAGAAATATTTGGATTGGGCAGAAATTATAGTTGAAAGTTTACATCTAGGTTTAAGTAATTATTTGGGAAATAGAGAGTTTTATATGTCTTCATACCTCCTCTATTGCCTGGCTTCTATGAGACAATGGGTAAGGTTACTTCATGCACCCTTAGATGAAGATAGCAAAATTTATGATTATTACTCATAGTTATAAAAGCATAACTACTATGAGGATTATAGGAGGGTCAATGATGTTTTTACTAGGAAAATGACTTTTGAATTATCAAACAACATCAATAAAAGGTTGTCTGATGAAACTATACAGCTTATTAATATTTATGATAGTTTCTTCATTCAATTTTTTAGGTTCACTTATATCAAATTTGGGGGTTTTGAAGGTGAACCTTTGAGGTTACTGAGGTATGTTCTTGATCGATTTGTGTTAATAGAAATTTGCAAGCAATTAGCATATGTAGATAAAAAAATTCCCAAAGAAGAATAAATTTGGTATATCTTTTCCTATTAAACTTAGACGTTATTCATGCAAAATAACATCTGATGATTTGAATTTAGAATTATATGTTAAGAAATTCAATTTTTAATACTTCACATCCAAACCACAATTTGACAACAAAGGTTTTGCCAGAGATAACTTGGATCTCGAAACAAATTTTTCACATATTCCTCAATTAGAGGATTATTGGGAGGATTGTTTAGATGAATTTGAAGTTAGAAGAAGACTATGGTTCAGGTTCTCCCTTGGGAAGATAATTAACCTTAAATTAAACATGGACATTTATAGAATTGTTGATAATGATGAACAGGTGACTGATCCTCAATTTGAAAAGATAAAATAATCATCTATTCTAGAAATTGATTGGGAGAAAAGTGAAGAAGATAGAATTGAATTTAAGACCTTCCCAGTAATAAAGAGAACTAAAAAATGGCTAAGAGAACAAAGACTAGGAGGAGCTCAAAACATAGTCACCCAGTAATGTACAATAATAATTGAATCTCTATTCCCACTAAGATAATCTAACTAGCCTATTAATATTTTTGATGTAGGTACTTCCAAGTAAAAAATTGGAAGGGATCCTATCATCAAAGAATCTGAGAAGGCTCTTTTAACTACCTTGCCTCCTCATGCCACTAGGTTAAGGACTCAAATCAAGAAGAATAATTAGATTTATGAAAAAGTGATTATGGATTTGAATTCTAAAGAGGATTCATAATAAACCAAAGGTGATAAAGAATCTGATTCACCAATGATGGAAGAGGTTAGTAAAAATGAATAGACAATGATTCCTTCTGATTCTGCTAAACTGATGATTGTTTCAACTATGCCTTCTGATCAAATGAATCCTGATAAAAAATCCTCAGCCTCTGCACCTAAATGGATGGAAAGTTTAATTAGTCATAAAAGGAAAGTACTTCCATTTTCTTTACCCTTGGAAGATATGGTGAGTAAGTTTTTATGGAAATCTCCTAAATCCAAAAAGTTAAACAACATTCAGGGTAGATGTTGACCCAAACATAGGGAACTAGAATGCAAAAATTGTCTAACCAAAAACCAATGAAGAAGTTCAAGATCCTACTGTTCAAGATTTTATAGTTGAAAATGTAGACCTTGGAACTATATCACGTGCCATGGATGTGCATAATCTATAAGCATCCACTAAAAGGATAGTCAACAGAACTTGGAAGGATGAAAAGAATAAAAGGGAGTTAAAACAGACTGTGTGGTCAATGGTAGAGTACATTGATGTCATTCATAGTCTAGATCCACAACTAATTACCTAAATGCCCCTATCTTTTGACCCAAAATATCCTATAAATCAAAGGATGCTACACCAGATACATAGACGCAAAATGATTACCAAAGTATTTTATAGTTGACTAGATGGCATCATCCTAAAAGGTATAGAATACATTCATACATTGAAGAATGTATATGATCTAACCATGATTACTATTGAATGTTTGAAGACTCAAAATTCTTTATGGATAAAATATGAAGGAAAATGGATGAGCGTGATGAACCAAATTGATGAGGTGCAAAAATATGGAATAACAAAGTTTTTATCAGAAAACAAGTTGACAAGATTGGATGAAGATATATTATATGCAAGTAAGAAAAATGTTAAATGGAGAAATTCAATATCTAGATAAGGATTATTGGAAATCACAAAAATGATCAAGGAAATAATTGAATTCATTCAGTCATTACAACATGATCTACAAAGTATTGATATCAAATATATAAAAGATTATGGAAAACCAGTAAAAGATGTCAATCCTATGATTCAGTCCTTTAGGGAATAGATTAACATCATTAAAGAAAGTGACAGCTTATCAACTGAAAAATTCTCTCATATTTCAAATGTAGAGTCACTTCTTTGTTGATGTATTGACACACTCTCAGAACATGCAGAGAAGATGGGAAAAATTAAGAGGGAAGAAAACATATAGAAAGCAAGGATAAAACAAATTAGCCTACCTAATATTTTGAAAGTTTAGGAGTTCATTACAATATTTTAGGAGTGGAAAGCTTAATGTGTCTACCGCACCGAATAAAACAAATCTAGAAATCCTAGTATGTCACTTCAACAATGATTTTACTTACATAGTCTCTTTTATTCAGTTACTTTTCTATTAAAAAATTAATCTCTATTGAATTTATAAAAAACTAAATCCCATATGGGTCAGATTTACTTTAACTCTAGTTTAGTTTAAATATGGATGAGTTAAGGCAATGATCTATATATATATTTGGTTGTAAAAAGAAAAGGGGATATATAGAAGAAGGAATATAGAAGAAAAAGAGGAGTGAGAAAATTTATGAACTAGACCATTGTTATTTAAAATATATGTGATGTTTGTCTGAAAGGTTTTTCATCTGTGAATGAAAAGGAGAATTAATTACCACATACTTGGATCTATGCATTTGAGTATTTGAAATTAGATTTTCTATGTGAAATCTTCTTTCATATAGTAATTAATATTCCATTAGACAATCCATTATATGTGTTTTATCATTTATTGGTTCATCATATATATGTTTATCTATTTAATTGTTATTGAAAATAGAATCTATGTATTCTATTACCTATTATTGCTATAAAATCTCACATTCATAACATAATGATGTATGGATGTTAGTCTGCCTTTAAGCACTTTCTAGTTAAAAGTGTATCTAAATATTTAAATTCATTGAGAATCTTAAAGGGAGATGTACCTTAGTTCAAAGGGGAACTAATCTTGATAGTTCACCCATTTGTTGTTTAACATATTTTTTCTTGAGAGAAGGGTATGGAGTTAAAATAAAATATTTTTATATAAGGACAAATCTGTTGGCCAACAATTTTTTGGTGACTCTGCTAAGGAACAAAATAGATTGGTTGCCTTAATATGAGGCATCAATGGTGCTTCCTCATAAAAATATAATTCCTATTTTTCAACCAAATCTTGGTTTTCATGATGAATAAGAAGATATAATTAGTCAGTTAAATACTCTTGCTTGGCATTCTCGTCAGAATATTGATGATTATAGATTGGCAAGTAGAATATTAGAAAAAGAAGAAGAATTGCATGATAATATAATATTACTATTACTTAGGCAAAGAAGAAGACAAGCATAAAATGCAGTAAGGAATTAGAAGCCCCTGAAGTATGAAGTTGATAATTATAATATCATAAGTTGGATTCTAGAAGATACACAAGATATTTGAGAAGAGAAGGAATTGAAGATTCTACTTTTCAAACATTATAAAGCCTAAATTTTCCTTATATTCTTACCCATGTTAGAAAATATAGAAGTAGACCTCCTATCCCTCCAAAACCCTCTACATCCTATGTCTGTCAAGCCTTAACCCTTTCTGGTACTATCTTTCCTTTTTCCATAAGTTTTCTTCCAATGGCCCAACCTTGGGGAAAAGCCATAGGACCTCTGAATTTATGGGCCAACCTTAATCCTTTGCCTAAAAATGCAAGGGAAAAATCACCCAAATTTAATGGAGATGGAAGAAAATCACCAGAGGAACATTTAAGTGCTTTTGTAATAGCATGTGGTGTGTTAGGCGTACAACATCAAGATGTAGCTATAAGGCTTTTTATACAAACTCTAACTGATATTGTAGAAAAATATTTTTATCATCTAACTAATTCCTCAATCATAAGTTAGAATGATATGAAAATTGCATTTGAAAATAGGTTCAAAAGCACAGAAGATAAACATTCCCTTCTTGCTCAATTGACTTAGCTCAATAAAAAAATACATGAACCCATGAGGGAATTTATAGCCAAATTCAATAAGATTGTGCACAAGATTCCTACTACTAAAATACCAATTGATAAGAATAAAAAATTCTTCTTTATTAATTCTATGCCTCTTGATATAAGTTTTCATCTCAAAAGAGGTGCAATTGTTGATTTAATAAGTACACAATCATTGATAGTTGAGTAAGAAGATGATCTTATTATGGCCATAAAATGGAAGAAAGAAGTACAAGTGCCTAATGCTCATCCTTCATCCTCTATGGATCATGTGGTTCAAAGGCTAGTCAATGATATGATTACCCTTAAAAGATAATTATCAAAGACTAGTACTTCATTCCAACAACCATATCAGGATATGGGCAGGAGAAATCAACAAGTAAATACTGGCAAGACATTACCACTTGCATCAACACAACCAAGATTGACTATAGAAGCCCCTCCTAGAATAAATAACATGTGTGTCTTTAATTTAAATAATGATCATGACAAAAATTCTTGTCTAGAGATGCTTAGATATACTCAAATGACTGCTACTCAAGATGTCTTAGGAGAGATTACTGAAGAAGAAAGAAGCTTTGAGAGACTTGGCAACTCTGAAATAAACTTCCTAGAATATGATTCAGATTCAAAAAGAGGAGGTGAAATATTGGTTACTCTTGAAGATCCTTCATGTGCTATGCTTACTAGAAGTTAAAAGAATTTGATATTTTCTAATACTCAAGAAGTGCCGATTAAAGGTAAAGAACCTTTTACTAAAACTTTTGATGCTAAGACACAAGAAAGTAAGTTGTTGCATAGAAATGATTGTGAAACTTCTTTTGATATTTTAGAATTTTTTAAGTCTACAAAGATTCAAATATCCCCTACTAAAGATCTCAGGTTGAAACCCAAATAACTTGATAAATTGGTGAAATATGTCAAAAATGGTCCTACACAAGTTGAACCTGAATGTCAATTAAATGTTAATATTAAGTCTCCCATTGCCTAATTATTTAATTCTCCATCTAAATCACCTACTCATTCTTATAAAATGACCCTTAATTCATTTGATGATACTCTTTATACGTTTTATATGAAACCCAACCCATTTTATGTTTCTTTGTACATAAATAGTCATAAACTCAACAATTGTATCATAGACTCAAGTGATTCTGATAATATAATGCCTTCTTTTATAGCCAAAGCCTTGGGCCTATCCCTTAAAAAAAAATTTGGTAGATGTTACTCCATGGATGGCAAACATATTTCTTTACTCAGACAAATCAAAGATGCACGAGTTGCTCTTGTAGCCTATCCTGATAAAAAGGTGAAGCTGACTATCTTGGTAGCAAATATCCCCGCTAGTTATGGGATGTTGTTGAGCATAAATTTTTGAAAAGATTGGGGAGGGAAGATTAAATTGGATTGGTCAGAAGCTAAAATTATAGTAGGAAAGCAAAAAGTTAAGCTGGAACCTGAACATAAATGCAAGTTTATGGTATATCCTGATGATCCTAAGTCTCAGATTCTATTTGAAGAATGTAAATTTGGTAACTATTTTCTCTCCTTTGAAGATTTAAAAGAATAATCTATCTCAAAGTCTATTCATTCAGATGATTTATGGACCATGGAAATTGAGGGTAGTTGTGCTACCACTGGTTCAGGTGCGGGAGTTGTGTTGATCTCACCTAAAGGTAAAAAATTTCCTTACTCTTTCAAACTTGAATTTAAAAACACTAATAATACTGCATAATATGAAGCTTTATTGCTTGAGTTAAATGAATCTAAATTAAAAGGTATAAAAATACTCTAGGTAAAAGGAGATGTAAAATTAATTGTCAAACAAGTGAGAGGAATTTTCTCAGTTAAAAATGACAGATCAACACATTACAAAAATAAAGTTTGGGATGAAATAGAATGTTTTGATGCGTTTTCTATTGAGGCAATTCCCAGAGACCAGACCACTTAGGTAGATTCTCTAGCAGTATTAGCTTCTCTTCTTCTCCCACACCCTAATTTTGAAAAGGATTCATATAGAATAGAACTAATCTATCATCCTAATGTCCTGAATAATGCTGAAAATTGGCAAGTTTTTGAGAATAATAAATATATCAAATTTTTTTAGAGAAATATGATATGTTCTTGGGGACTTATTTTTAAGGTTCTACAACATAATGTAAAGAATTCAGTCCTGATCTAGGGATCAATTCAAAAGATGATGTAATTCAATTAATAGGAAACCAAATCCTTAAAGGACTAGTCTCTCTAAAACATTTGTTCACTAGACAAGTTGAATATACTAAAAACAAACTTATCCAAAATCCTAAAAAAATAGAGGATTATGAGAAAATCAACATTGGAAGTGAAACTGACCCCAAATGGATCTCCATTGGTAAGTGTTGTTCACTCGAGGTGAAAAATGAATTAATTAATCTATTGATTAAGTATAAGGATGCCTTTGTTTGGTGCTATGATGACCTTAAAGATTTTAGATGTGGACAGTTTTAGCATCATATCCCTTTGAAAGCAAATGCAATTCCATTCAGACAGAAGCTAAGAAATTATAACCCAAAAGTTGTTGAGGCTATCTTTAAGGAGATTGACAAGATGCTAAAGGCTAGGATTATTTATCTAATTTATCACTCCACTTGGGTGGCAAAAATTGTTTCAGTGCATAAAAAGAATGGAGAAATAAGAATTTGTGTTGACTTCAGGAATTTGAATGAAACCAATTTAAAAGATAACTATCCCTTGCCTATGATGGATCACATCTTGCAAACTATTGATGGGTCAGAAATGATGTCCATGTTAGATGGGTTCTCAGGTTATAATCAGATAAGTGTAGCTAAAGTTGACCAAAATAAAACTACTTTCACTACACCTTGAGGAACTTTTGCTTATAATCGTATGCCCTTTGGTCTGATTAATGCTGGTGTAAATTTTCAACAGGTGATGAATTCATAAGTTAAAGATTTGAAAGATAGAATTATTGTTATTTATCTTGATGATTTGAATATTTTCTCTAGAAAAAGAGAAGATCATCTGAAGGATCTAGACACTATCTTACAAATATGCCTGAGTCATGGGATATCTCTTAATCCTAAGAAGTTAGTTTTCTATGTATAGAAGGGAAATTATTAAGACACCTAGTTTTAAAAGGTGGAATCAAAATTGACTCAGAAAGAGTTAGAGTAATACAATAGTTAAGTCTTCCTTCTAATAGGATTGGAGTTAAGTCTTTCTTTGGTTAGATTAATTTTCTTAGAAGGTTTATTCCTAATTTTGTTGAGATTACAAAACATATTGTGGGAATGATGAGCAAAAAACAAGCATTCAAATGGAATGAAGATGCTAAAAATGCATTTCAAGATATTAAAGAAGTAATTGCACAAACACCTACTTTGGTAAATCCCGATTTCCAAAAATATTTTGTTATTTACTATTATGCTTCAGAACATACCATGTCTTGCATCTTATTACAGAAAAATAAAGTAAATTTAGAAGCCCCAATAGCCTTTATGAGTGTTCCTCTCAAGAAGCATGAACTTAAATATTCTTTGGCTGAGAAACATGATTTTGTTGTAATTAATGCTATTAAACAATTTAGATATTAAATACTTCATTCTCATTTAATTATATTTGTTCCTAGTTCAGCAATGAAAAGCATTCTAACTCAACAAGAGGTTGGGATGAATAATAGAGCAACATGGGTTACTAAAATTCAAGACTATAATATGGAGATTAAGCAAACAAAATTAGTTAGAGGTTAAGGTTTGTACAAATTGATATCTAGAAGTAAAGAAGAAGAAGAACTTCCTACTGTCCTATTGGTGAGCTTATAAGATCCTTGGTTCCTAAATGTGGCACACTATATTACTTATGGAGACTATCCCAATCATTTATCTCTGAAGGAGAAAAGGAACCTGAAGTTAAAATCAAAAAAAATGTGATATGGGGTGATGTCTTATATAAAAAGGTACTAGATGGAACCTTTTTGAGATGTGTAGATAAGGAACAACAATACAAACTGTTGAAAGTTTTTCATAATGAAGCTTGTGGTGGAAATTTCTCTTCATCGATCACAGCACTCAAAATCCTTAGAAATTGTTATTATTGGCCATCTATGTTCAAAGATTCATATAAATGGGTGGCTAACTATGAAAAATGCAAATTGTTTTCAGGAAGACCACAACTTGAAACATTACCTCTAAGACCTGTCATTATTGAAGAACCTTTCAAATAAAGAGGATTAGACTTCATTGGTCCTCTTTCACCTCCTTCAAGTACTAGTCATACACACGTTCTAATAGCAACTGATTATTTTAAGAAATGGGTTAAAGTAATCCCTATGAAGAGAACTAATTCAAAAATGGTATGTGATTTTCTCAAAGAAATATACTGAAATATTTTGGTGTTCCTCAGAAGATTATGGTAGATAATGCTACCAATTTTTCTTCAATGGAGCTTACTTCATTTTGCTATGAACATAATATCTCTCTTTCTCACTCATCAGATTATTACTCTCAAGGGAATGGACAAACAAAGTCTGGTAATAAAAATATGATATCCATCATGAAGAAATTGGTAAATGATAACCCCAGAGATTGGTATAAGAGACTATATGAAGCACTTTGGGCTAACAAGATAATCCCAAAAAGAGCAATAGGAATGGCACCATTTGAGCTGGTTTATGGAATAGGAGCACAACTATCATTACCTCTAGAATTATCTGCAGCTAGATCAAAAAATGTTATTGAAGATAAATACTTTCAATATTCTTTAGAAAAAAGAGTTATGCATTTAAATAAGATTGAAGAGGAGAGGAGTGAACTGGTTGATCATATTATTGCTCATCAAACTAGAGTTAAAAGATTTTTAATCAAAAAACTAGACCTAAAAAGTTTATGGAAGGAGATGAAGTATTGCTATGGGATATAAGGAGAGAACCTAAAGGAGCACATTGTAAATTTGATTCAATTTGGAAAGATCCTTTCAAAATTCATCAGGCACTTGGTCCTAGTTCTTTTAAATTAGAATATCTAGATGGACCTATTTTACCCCTATCCTTTAATGGATAGGATCTCAAGTTATACCAACTGTGAAATAAGTATCCCCTATTTTGTACATAGCCTTTTCTTTTGTTGTTGCATTTTGTGTTTTCATTTCCCATATTTGGTTTGTCTTCCTCCTTTTTCTTCCATTTTTGTGTCTCCAATCTACGTAACTAGAGTTTCTGAGTTCTCTGCATTTTATCATAAAATACAGTCCCCAGTTAGAGCCAATGTTAGCTTTTGAGTCACCATTATTCAATTTTTCATGTACTCTCCTTAAAAAATAGTCAACTTATTATTTCCCCTTGTTGGTCATACCTTTATTCATTAAGTTGAATCGTTATTTAAGAATGTTCATCTACCTATCATTTCCTGTAAGTGAAATTTCTAAAAGAATTGAACCTTTGAACTTGAACCTTTCTTGGAGTTTAAAAGTTCAATAAGTTTAATGGTTCAAAGATTTCAATAGTTCAATAATTTAATACTTGATATTTTTTAAAGAGTCATGTTCACTCAGTTACCTTGTATAAATTAAAGTACCGCTTGAACCTACATAACAAAGTTCAATGGTTCAATGGCTCAATATTTCTCAAAGCAAACTATTTATTCCTTTTGTATTTCAATTATGTATTTGCACCTTTCGGTTGAACTTGAACTCTTTTTCAGAGTTCAAAAGTTCAACATTTCAATGTCTTAAAGTTCAAAGAGTTCAATGGTTCAATGTTTCAAACTTCAAAAGTTTCTACAAAATTCATGTGACTATTGGTCAGTATGTGTATTTTATACTGTATCATTAAACCCCATAGTTGAACCACAATTTTCAAAAGTTTAATGGTTCAATGATTCAATGGTTTAATAGCTATACTCTCATCTAGCCCTAAAGATTTATCTAAGTTAAAATTAGTGGGAGATGTAGAGGAGAATATATCTGAAACATATTATAAGGCAAAAAATTTGAATTTTCATAAGGTTACAGATAATCATTACTCATTAGAATCATGTATAAAATATGCTTGCCATTAATGCATATGTCTAAATGCATGTCTTGTCAAACATGTTTAGCATGTATTGTTGTGATTTAATTAGTCAATGTTGATTAATACCTGTATCAAGAGAGAACAATTCAAATTTAGCAAACAAGCATACTAGGCAATACAAAGGAGAACAACACAAGTGGTATAAGATATTTGATTGCTTGAATTCATAGTGATTATAGATAAATTTTAAGGTGAGTTTCACTCTTACTATAATCTGGTTCCTTTACTTGGTTGGAAAGAAGGATCCTTTTAAATTTACGTCATTATTTAAAAAAAATAGAACATCTCTTTTCATTATATTATTTGACCTGTAGCCATGAAATCCACTTATCTTTATTATGAGCATGGCCCTAGTCTCATATGTTCTCCACTTGAAATTGGGGACACTTCTCTGATCCAATATAATTTATAAGATTTTAAGGAAAGGGCTAGAAATCGTGTGTCAAATCCTATTATGTAGAAAATTGTAAAAAGTGGGTTAGTTGAAGCTACAACCTTTCCCATGGTTATCCAATGCCCTAAGTTAGTCCTTGAATGCATGAATAGATATGAACCTCTGAATAGATGCATCATGACTGTAGACGGAAATGTTTTACTGCATATTAATAGACAAACACTAATGTCTATAATGAGAATTCCTCCCAAGGAACCATACTCTGACCTTAGTATTGCTTCTTCATATGGTTATTTTTCATTAAATAAATCAATTTACAAGAGTGTGATTACTAAGAATTAGCTCTTAAAATTCCAAAAAGGAGGTTCAAGACTGCCCAGACCATTAACAAAAAATCATATGATTCTAGAAGTACAAGATATTATGGTATTACTACATAGGCTAAAGGGCAATGCTCATGCATATTATTGGGAGGATTGGATGTACTTTTTCATCTAGGTGATTCTCTAGGGAGAGAAATATTTGGATTGGGTAGAAATTGTAGTTGAAAGTTTACCTAGGTTTAAGTCATTATTTGGGAAATAGAGAGTTTTATATGTCTTCGTACCTCCTCTATTGCTTGGCTTCTATGAGACAATGGGTAAGGTTACTTCATGCACCCTTGGATGAAGATAGTAAAATTTATTATTATTACTCATAGTTATAAATACATAACTACTATGAGGATTATAGGAGGGTCAATGATGTTTTTACTGTAAAAATGACTTTTGAATTATCAAACAACATCAATAAAAGGTTGTCTAATGAAGCTATGTAGCTAATTAATATTTATGATAGTTTCTTCTTTCAATTTTCTAGGTTCACTTATATCAAGGTTGGTGGTTTTGATGGTGAACCTTTCAAGTTACTGAGGTATGTTCTTGACCAATTTGTGTTAATAGAAATATGCAGGCAATTAGCACATGTAGATAAAAAAAATTCCCAATGAAGAATAAATCTGGTATATCTTTTCCTATTAAACTTGGATTTTAGTCATGAAAAATAGCATCTGATGCATTGAATTTAGAGTTAGATCTTAAGAAATTCAATTTTCAATACTTCACAGCCAGACCACAATTTGATAGTAAAGGTTTTACCAGAGATAACTTGGATCTTGGAACAGGGTTTTCACATATTTCTCAATTAGAGGATTATTGGGAGGATTGTTCAGATGAATTTGAGGTTAGAAGAAGACTATGGTCTAGGTTCTCCCTTGGGTAGATAATTACCCTTAAATTAAACATGGACATTTCTAGAATTGTTGACAATGATGAACATGTGACTGATCCTCAATTTAAATAGATAAAACAATAATCTATTCTAGAAATTGATTGGGAGAAAAGTGAATAAAATAGAATTGAAGTTAAGACCCTCCTAGTAATAAAGAGAAATAAAAAATGGTTGAGAGAGCAAAAATTGGGAGGAGCTCAAAACATAGTCTCCCAACAATTTATGGCAATAATTGAATATCCAATCCCAATAAACTCATCTAACTAGCCTATTACTACATGTGATGCAAGTACTTCCAAGTCAAAAACTATAAGGGATCCTATCATCAAATAATCTGAGAAGGCCCTTGTAACTACCCTGCCTCCTTGTGCCACTAGGTCAAGGAATCAAATCAAGAAGAATCCAATTTCTGAAAAAGTGATTATGGATTTGAATTTTGAAAAGGATTCAAAAGAAACTGAAGGTGATAAAGAATCTGATTCACCAATGATGGAAGAGCTTAGTATAGATCAAAAGATAATGATTCCTTTTGATTCTACCAAACTGATGATTATTTCAATTGTGCCTTCTGATCAATTGAATCCTGATAAAGAAGCCTTGGTCTCTGCACCTAAATGGTTGGAAAGTTCAATCAATCATAAAAGGAAAGTAGTTCCACTTTCTTTACACTTGGAAGATATGGTGAGCAAGTGTTTAGGGAAATATCCTAAATCTAAATAGTTAAAAAAAACATCTAGGGTAGATGTTGACCCAAAAATAAGGAACTGGAATGTAGAAATTTCTTGGCCAAAAACCAATGAAGAAGTTCAAGATCTTACTATTCAATATTTTACAGTTGAAAAGGTAGACCTTGAGACTGCATCACGTGCTATAGATGTGCATCATCTAGAATCATCCACTAAAAGGATAGTCATCAGAACTTGAAAGGATGAAAAGGATAAAAGGGAGTTAAAATAGACTGTGTAGTCAATGGCAAAGTACATTAACACCATTCATAGTCTAGATCCACAATAATTTACCCAAATTCCCTTGTCTTTTGACTCAAAATCTCTTGTCAATCAAAGGATGCTTGATCAAATACATAAAGGAAAAATGTTTACCAAAGTATTTGATCGTTGGTTGGATGGCATCATCCTAAAAGGTACAAGATACATTCATAAATTGAAGAATGTATATGATCTAACCATGATTACTATTGAATATTTGAAGACTCAAAATTCTTTATGGATAAAATATGAAGGAAAATGGATGAGTGTGATGAAATAGATTGATGAGGTGAAAAAATATGGGATAAAAAAGTTTATATTATAAAAAAACTTGACAAGAATGGATGAAGATATATTATATACAAGTAAGAAAAATGTTGAATGGAGAAATTTAGTATCCAGACAAGGATGATTGGAAATCACAAAAATGATCAAGGAAATAACTGATTTCATTCAATAATTACAACATGATATATAGAGTATTGATATCAAATATATAAAAGATGATGGAAAACCAGTAAAAGATGTCAATGTTGTGATTCAGTCCTTTAGGGAAAATATTAACATCATTAAAAAAAGTGACAGCTTATCAACTAAAAAATTCTCTCAGATTTCAAAGGTAGAGTCACTTCTTTACTCTTTTATTGACACACTCCCAGAACACGTAGAGAAGATGGGAAAAATTTGGAGGGAAGAAAACATCTAGAAAGAAAGGATAAAACACATCAGCATACCCAATATTTTGAAAGTTTAGGAGTTCATTACTAAATTTTAGGAGTGGAAATCTCAACGTGTCTACGCCACCAAATACAAAAAATATAGAGATCCTAGTCCATCACTTCAACATTGATTTTACTTACGTAGTCTCTTTTATTAAGTTACTTTTCTATTCAAAAATTAATCTTTATTGAATTTGTAAAAAACTAAATCCCATATGAGTTAGAGTTACTATAACTCTGGTTTGGTTTAAAATATGGATGAGTTAAGGCAATGATATATATATATATATTTGTTTGGTTGTAAAAAGAAAAGGGGATATATAGAAGAAAAAGAAGAGTGAGAATTTTTTTGAACTGGACCATTGTTATTTACAATATATGTGATGTTTGTTTGAAAGGTTTTTCATCTGTGAATGAAAACGAGAATTAATTATTGCATACTTGGATCTATGTGTTTGAGCATTTGAAATTGAGTTTTCTGTGCGAAATCTTCTTTCATATAGTAATTAGTATTCTATTAGACAATCCATTATGTGTGTTTTATCATTTATTGGTTCAACATATATACATTTATCTATTTAATTGTTATTGAAAATAGGATCTATGTATTCTGTTACCTATTGCTGTTATAAAATCTCACATTCATTACATAATGATGTATGGATGTTAGTCTACTTTTAAGCACTTTTTGGTTAAAAGTGTATCTGAATATTTAAATTCATTGAAAATCTTAAAGAGAGTTGTACCTTAATTTAGAGGGGAACTAATCTTGAAAGTTGACCCATTTATTGTTTAACTTATTTTTTCTTGAGAGAAGTGTATGGAGTTGAAATAAAATATTTTTATATAAGGACAAATCTGTTAGCCAATAGATAGGAAGAAGGAAAGAGAGTTTTGAAGATATTAAGAAAGCTATTGCTCAAGCTCCAAATCTTGCATGATTTGATTTCTCAAAGGAATTAAACTTATATAACTTTGGAAATAAATAAGTAATATCTTCCATTCTCACTCAATCAAATGAATAAAACTTAGAGCAACCTATTACCTTCTTTAGTCAAGGATTAGATGGCTATAAAGGTAAGATAAACTTATGTAGAGAAGCAATTAATTTCATTTATTAGAAGTTTAAAGAATTTGAGGCATATGTTATCTAATAATAATATTCATATATTATTACCTCATCCTAGTGTCAAAGAATTTATTTTAAGTAGAGATTTGAATGAAAAAAGGGCTGATTGGATTACAAAAGTAATGGATCATGATGTGGAAATCAAGACAATCAAACTAGTGAAAGGAAAAATTAACTATGTGAGCACCTTGATTCAAACTTGAAGGAACAAAAGGAAGATATTATAACTCTTCAAGATGAACCTATGAGAGTTGCATCTTCATCAATGAAGAGTTAGACACAAGAAATGGCCACTTTTCTTCAAACCAGTGAGTGTCCACAAGGCCTAGATATAGACAAAAGAAGGTAATTTAGATTATAATCTATTCCTTATGTACTTGTTGATGGAGTATTGTTTAGGAAGGAATTCTTAGGTGTAATATTGAGATGTGATGAATCAGACCAGGTTGAGAAGATATTGTTTGAGTTTCATGATGGACCAATTGATGGTCACTTTGCTCCAAGAACCACAACTACTAAGATTAAGAGAGCTAGATATTTTTGGCCTAGTTTTAAGGATACTCATCCTTGGGTAAGGAAATGTTAGAAATGTGCTCTCTTTGGTGGAAAACAAAAGTTTTCAGCCTTGCCTCTTCATCCAATACAAGTAAACCAACCTTTTATGCAATGGGGTCTAGATTTCAATGCCTAATCAACCCACCTTCTAGTGCTGGTCATAAGTGGGTATTTATCACCAAAAAATATTTTATAAGATGGGTGGAGGTAGTAGTTATCAAGGAAGAAAATGAAATTTTAATTTTAGACTTCTATGAAGGCATAGTGACAAGATTTGGGGCCCCTTCAACAATAATTTTAAACAATACACTAGCTTTATTTGGAATGAAGACAAGTGAGTGGGCTTTGAAACATGGTATTTATCTTATTACTTCCTCCAAATATTATCCATAATGGAATGGACTATTTTAATCCACTAATAATAATGTAATTAGGATTATAAAGATGATAATGGAGGAAAACCAAAGAACATGGCATTCCAAGTTGAAGACAACTCTTTGAACTGATATAATCACCCCCAAAAGAGCCATTGGAAGCTCACCATATACACTTATTTATGGAAGAGATGCTAGATTGCCTATTTCACTTAAGTTACCAGCTTTGGATCTCACTTACCAGTTAGAGTTGATGTAAAATGAAAGCATGGAGGTCAAATAATGTGAGTTGATGGAGCTTGAATAAAAAAGGATCAAGTTATGCACACTATGAGGAATCATCAAGATAAAAAAAAATAAAAATTTGATAATAAATCCATCCTAAGAACCTTCCAAGATAGGTAAATTTTTCTAAAGTGGGTTGAAGATAGGGCTAAGCCTAAAAAACACATAAAGTTTGATGCTTTGTGGAGTGGCCCTTATGTCATCACTCAATGCAAACAACACAATGCTTTCTAACTCTCAAATTTGGATGGAAAGGATGTTCATATCCAAGTTAATGGGATATATCTTAAACATTGATACTAAAGTTCTCTTCTCTCTTTGTACATAGTTATTGTTTTCCCTAAGTGCTTATGCACATGTGTGAGTCTTGTTGGTGTCTTGCTTTGTTTTATGTTTGCTCTATGTGTTATGGTTGTTTTTGTGTGTTTTGGGAAATTCATTACTAGTTTTCTTCAAAAATTAATTGACTCCCTTATCCCATGGATAGATAAGGATAATGATATTTAGTATAGTAGGCATACTACCCCTATGAGCCACTATTTTATTGACCAAATTTGACTTCAAGGTCAAATTTGGACCCATATAGGTAAAAAAAAAAGATTTTGATATTTTAGGGGTCTAATGTCATAGGGTATGTTATAAGTATTTTTATGTAATTTAATGCCAATTTAGCCTTGATCATGGCCTAATAAGTCTATATGTCACTTTGAGTCATTTAGAAAGCTTTTAGGGGTCATAAATGCAAGTGGCATGATTTTAAAGGTGTACAAGTGTCTTAGTTTCCTTTAAAATGTAAAAAAGGTTAGATTTCCTATCAGGAATGTTAGGCTAAACTAAAACTTGTAGGTTATCTAATTGAAGATCAAATAATCAACTGAAAAAGGGGCATTCGGCACTTGTACAACCCATGAGAGAAGGTGACACATGGGATAAGGCCATTGAATCTTTATTCATATTAATCAAGTTAATTTACATGCTTGACATGCTCTGTAAGTGCTAATTTTGAGCTCAAACCATTTTGTCCCTTTTTTGCCTTTTTAGACACACAAATGTGATCAATAGGTTTATGTTTGGTACAAATAGTTGAAGAGGTTTCAGGTCAAAATCCTTTGGGAGGTGGTATTAAACTTATAGAGATTAATTTACATAATAAGAGAAAAATTATTGGTCAACCATGATTTATGAACCATATCTAACAAGTTGATTGTGTTTTTCTATCCACTATTTCCTACGCCTTATAGGTTTTTATCCAATTTGGATAATGTTGTATAATACAATTGGTGATGTTAAATCTAGAGGATGTTGGCTCTTGTCTTAGATGATATGCATATTTCATGGGGTTTTTATGATCAAGTTATCTCATGTTGTAGGAAGGTATCACCATTATGAAGCTTCATTCAGGTTCTTCATTATTATAGAATGTTGGTCTTCTATAGAGGTCTCATGTGAATATAAGATGGTTTTCCACAAGTTTCAATGCTATATTATCATCTATTTCCATGTTTGGTTTCATCACACTATGCTTTGAGTAAATTTTAGTCTTACCATTTCTCATAGTCAACTCTTCACACAATCCCACTTGAAGTCACACATATGAGACTTATCTATCTTGTTGATGGAAATTTAATAAGGGTGTGTTAGTTTGTATAAGTCATAAATATCTGAAGATATTTCATTTGGATGTTTGGGGAAAGTGAAAGGTTGGTTGCAAGCTCATTCATCACACCAAACAGTCACTAGTTATCCCTATCTACTATGTAATAGGTGTTTGCAAGAGGTTTTCACATTAGAATGGCTGTTTCGAAGCTTGTATTAGGATCTATTTAATGAAAATCATGAATTATAGGGATTTAAAATTATTTTGAGTTATTCATGAGGCCATCCATCCATATATTTTTCTCCATTCTATGCTCACTGCCTGCATACATCTCATTCACACCTAGAGGAGCCTACTTGATAATGTCATGTTGAGATGGAAAGTATGATAGATGTTTCAAGCCCCTAAATTTATAAGAGTAAATTGAAAATATTGGTAAGGTCCTAGGATTTATCACTAATATGTATCTCTTGCTCACTATCCAAATATGTATCTACTACCTATGTATGTGCAGATGCCTACCTACAAATGGTACCACAGAGCCATAAAGGCACTTGTACGAAAGGTTAGAATTTAATAAGACATCCTATTTAATCCTAACATGTTGGTTGATCATGAAAAACTTGTTTTAGGTGTTAAAATGGAATAATAAGGTATAAATCATTTTGGAATAAATAAGGACTGGATTTATGGATCTTTTCCCCAAAAAGTGAAAATAAAGATCCAAGCCCTTGTGTAGATATATTGTAACAAGGTTGAAAAACGTTTTAGAGAATATAGGTAGGTCTACCTTGTAGAATAAATAATGGATAATAACTATGAAAAAGTTAAATCCAATAGGATTTATGGAGCTTGATTTTTTGAAGCTCAAAGTTGCTTATAAAGATATTAAAAACCTACATTAACATCTATAGGATTTGAGTTTTGAATGACTTTTGACATCCTAAAGTACAAAAAAACATAATATCATGGTTATAATGGCCTTATATTTTTAATGGTATAAAAATGGACATTTAAATAATTATGATGATGTTAATATGTATTTTTTTAAGCTTCATGGACACCTACAGGTGTCCCTTCATAGGAAAATGTTCACCTAGAGTTGGGTAGGCAAATAGTGACCTAAACATGGTGTTTTAATGATGATTTAGACCATTAAATGTGAATATAGGTATGATAATATTATATGTGACTTTAAATATTCAATGAGTATCTTCACACATCATGACCAAAGTCCAATTAGGTAAATGTGCACCTACATGAATCAAAGAAGCAGGGTATCACAATCAAGAGAGAGAAATTAGTTTTGTTCACTCAACATGCATGTAAAGGTTAAGGGAGAGTTTAAATGATGATATATACCTATTATAACCTTAATTAATACCATTATGATCTCCATAATCTCTTGGAAATGTGAAATAAGCTTACATAGACTCCTTAAGGTCCTTTATGCACCTATAGCTGAGTGCCTAGTCTTAATGAAGGTAAAGAGATGAGTATACTAAGGAAGATAAAGGAGGTATTAAAAAAACTTGATAATTATTCATGATACGTAAATAAGATGTTTTCACATACCCTATGACTCATTTAAAGTTGACCATCTACTCTTCCTACTAGCCCAAAGATGACAGTCCATATAGTTGCACTAGGAGACTCATTTTGCTCAATGGGTAAGGATGAATAATATAAGGGAAAAGAGTGGTTTTTGGAGAATTAAAATATTATTTATAATTAATTTAAGGTGTATAATTTTTTTAAGAAACATAATAACATTGGTTTTATGCCTTGAGTGGTTATTCTTAGGTGGAAGTGAAAAATGCAAAAAATAGTCCTTTTGGAGGTCATTTTCGGGCAAATTGAGTTGGTTAGGTGCCTAAGTGGGGAAGTATGACTTATAAATTTGGTAAAATGTTTAATTAATACATAATAAAACCTATAAAAAATTCAATTTTCCTTTAATATGAGGTCTATATCTCATTATTTTGTCTTAGAGGTCAGCTAGTTAGGAAAATTAGGGTTTTGGTAAAACAAGCAAATGAAGGCAAAAAGGGTGAGAAAATTAATATAAATATTTTAGAACATAAAATAAAATATTTTAAGGTTTATTTAAGGTTAATTGGTGATATTAAACACTAAATAAATCTCATACCTCTCAAAATGACCAAAATACTCTTGCACATAGCTCAACCAAACAAGCTACAATTAGGCCTAGTTGATGAATGAGAAGAAAAAATGAGGAATGATTGGGAAGTTATGTGATGAATTTTTTAGATTTAATGAGGTATTAAAAATAATGAGACACAAGCCCATCCATGAGATATCAATCCATATAGTCAAAACTAGTAGGGTGCATACTAAGCCTATTAGGCCTTGAAGTGACCTAGAGCTAATTGGGGGTCCAACTTAACTTATAGCTCTTGGTGAATTTTATATCTTATTTTAATATGTTAATGTGATTAATTTAGACATTTAAGATCCATTATAATATAGAGAAATCCATCTAAAAGTCAATTTTAGACTTTAAGACACATTAAGCCTATAGGAAATGGAGAAATAAGCTCGATAGGCTAGTTTTGAATGCTCATATCTTCTCTGAGGATGTGCATTGAGGTCAAAGGAGTTTTGAAAGGTTAGTAAGGTTCATTTAAATAGTATTTGTGGAATTTTTTTTTAGTTCCAATGTCAGGGCTTTATGAACAAAGCTTAAGGACAAAATGGACCTAAAACCCTACTAAACCCTAGATAACAGGGAATATTTTAGTGGCGAATATTCATACTTTGGTGAATTTTACATTTTGTCAGTGTGTTTTTTGGTGATTTCTATGCCGTTCCATGGTTTCCTGGTTGCCAAGCTTTCTTGGGTTTTGTGATTGCCTAGTTTTGTAATCGCCAAGGCAAATGTTTCGTTTGAGTTTCTGCCTAGCAGTATTCGCCTTTCACGTAGCAGAGCAGGTAGTGCTTAATGTGGAATGTTCACCGGGTTTCACATTATGGGAAGTGGAGGAGTCAGGTCATTTCGGCAACACAATTTCATTTGTAATATGTATAAATCTGAATTCAAGAAAATAGCAATGAGACATTCAATAACCCTTTTTTTTTCCGAAGTGAACAGCATACAAATAAAATAAACATTTAAGTATAAGTTTAAATTTCTTATACTTTAAGTTATATTTTATTTATATACTTTCAGGGTGTTTGAGAGGGGTTTTGGACCACTAGGAGCTATAATGAAAATTCTAGGTTTTGGTGGATCCTATCATATTTCAGAGTTAGTCAGATTCCAGGGTTTCAGGGTTTCAAACTTAGCCATATTTTAGGGTTTCAAGATTTCAAGGAGACATCATAGGAGGTATGAAGGCTGCATGAAGGGATGTATGCATGATAGAATAGTATGAAAATATCTCTCACAAAGTGCCACAAGCCGATCCCACCCCATTCCCAGTGCCCAAAAAATTAAAATTTTACTATGATTATTATTTTTTGTTCGCCAATGTATAATTTTTTTGTGGTTTTAAAATAACACAATTCGCTCAGATTTTACACATTGTTTGAGAGACTATGAATGATTCGCCAATGGAGATTATTATTTTTTCTTTGTAAAATTTTTTTTTTTCCACAAAAAATAATTTTTTTTGTCAGGTGTTTTACACATTTCGCCAAATTTTTACACCTTTTCTAAAGGAGGGGTTTCTTAAAGTATACCCTGCTAGATAAGGACCCAAGTGAGAAAATAAGCATGGAAAGCTACTATAATGGGCCAAAATGATAAGTAAAGTGATTCTATGATGTTTAAGACTCTTCAATGATTCCCACCATAAAGTTTTTTACTAAAATATATGTAAGGACATGGTACAAAATGATTTTCTTTTATTATTATGTGCATTGTGAATGTTTTAGGGACATTTAAAGAATGAAATAAAATTTGGGAGGAATATATGGACTTATTATAACTGAATATGTTCATTTAATGATTTAAAAAACTCCTACGTGTGCCTACCAAAGCTCTCATCTTAGCCAGTCAAAACTGGGATAGTGAACATGATAGTGAGAAGGGTGAAAACTTTAAGTGGAAGAATTTTTAAGGTGTACCTAATGCCTCTAAGGACATGGAGAGTATTTATAAGTTTAATACACTAAATTTTATTACTTTTAATGTAAAATTTATGCCTTTTTGAAACCAAGTGTGCAAGGTGTGTGGAAGAGGAATTTTCGTAGACTATTGATGGTGATGGCTCATTTTTAGAAGTGTCTAGATGACTAGGAATGAAAAAAATGCATGGAGAAGCATGTATGAAACCCTTAACCCTTATTAAAATCATTATATCTTCCCATATTTAGTTTTGGGATGTTAAAATATGTGTGAATGATGAAGGTAGTTTTCTGAGCCAACATAAGGAATTTCATTCCACTTTTCAAGAGTATCATGCCTTGTACAGACACTTATACTTAATAAACTTGCATGGTAAATTTCACATATTATTATCATGTATTTATAACCTCTTTTCTCAGGTTGAAGAGTGTTCAAGTGACCTTTGGACTTCCCTTATCTTACCCCTCTCCTAAATGCTATAAGTAGTGACTCTTTGGGCTCTTTTGGGCAGCCTTTATTGGCTAATGGTGAAAACCTAGACAATTTTTATTTGATTGTCTCTTTAATAAATAAAAAAATTAATTTTCCTACTTAAATGCTACATAATTTAGTTTGTTTCTAAATCTTATTGATCTTGTCTAGTAAAATATGGTCTTTTCTAGTATGTTGTCTTTGATTGTCCACCAAGTATGCAAAAGAGTAATTGTTATAGGTCTTTGTTAGTGTTCTTACTTATTTTATGAGAGTTTTATAATTGTTTTATGATTATATTATCCAAAATATCATTCATTATCCCTCCTAAACATCAAATATACCTCTTGAACCTAGCATATGAAAAATTGATGTAACAATTTGTCTTGAGTTGTGAGTTATGTGTGAAAGAAGCTTTGATTTATCTAAGTATTATAAGTTTAGTTAATAGGAGGAAATTAAATATTGGTGCATCACCTTTTATATTTATAAGTTTGACTTCTTAACCCTTTTCATGCAAATTTTATAAGTGAGAGAGTGCTTCAAAGAGTGCAACAAGGGAACTAGCCCTTCTAGAGATTCATCTCACCAATTGATTACCCACAGCAAGTGAGATGTTTCCATTGTGCCACTTGGATGAGAAGAGAAGATGCATATCCTTAAGGGGTGTAAATAAAAGTTACAAAAATGATCTTAGGGGTGAATTGGTTAACTAAGCATAAGGCCAAGGTGGATTTCTTCATTAAAAAAGTGGAATGTTAGGATGATTTTGAAACCTTAATCCAAATCTAGGGAAACTAGAGAGATTTAAATCCCAGGAAAATCTCTACAATTCAATTAAAGATATCTTAATGCAAGGGGTGCCAAACATTTTTTGTCATAGTGGATGAATTTTTAGAGTCTAAGGAACTCACCTTGGAAGATTATCCATTTGTATAATAATTTCATGATGTCTTTATAGAAGAACTAATAGGGTTGTATTTGAAAAGAGAGTTTGATTTCATAATAAATATTATACTAGGATGGGAAGTGTAGTCTAAAGCACCCTATATGATGAAAATAATAGAGTTAATTGAGTTTAAGGTTCAAATTTAGGAAATGTTGGATAAAGCTTTGATTTGGCTGAGTGTTTCACCATGGGGAACACATGTAGTTTTCATCAAGAAGGATGTAACCCTTCATTTTTACATAGATTAATGCATACTCAAAAAAAAAAAAAAAAAAAAATATTTATCCATTACCTCACATTTATGATATTTTTGATCACATGTGTGGTGCTACAGTCTTTTTTGAAGATAAATTTTCAATAAAGATACCACTAGTTGAGGATTTAGGAAGAGGATATTTTGAAGATAGATTTCATAACTCACTATGGGAACTATGAGTTCATAGTTATAAATTTTGGGTTGACTAATGCACCAAAATATTTTATGAATCTCATGACTAGTATGTTTAGATATTATCTAGACCAATTTTTTCTAGTCTTCTTGGATGATATCCTCATTTATTCTAAGAATGAGGAAGAGCATACTGAGCATTTGAGGTTAGTTTTACAACAATTATTGAAGCATAAGTCATATGGTAAGTTATCCAAGTGTTCTTTTTTTTTTAAATATTTGAATATCTAGGCACATCATCTCCATATAAGGAATTATAGTTGATCAAGCTAAAATCAAGGCACATTATAGGAGATATATTTTACCTTTGGAATACAATTAGAAGCACCTTCAAAGATTAAATAGTGAACTTTTCACCTAGTGATGATTTTTATGAGAAAGTCAAGAAAGCTATGACTAAAAAATTGAAAGATTATAGATATCAAGGTTTTCAATTAGAAAATGATGTAATTACAAGGTCTAATAGAAGTATTTATGTGCTTAATGAGGAGAATTTAAGAAACATTGTGCTAAAAGAATTACATTGCACCCTATTTAGGGCATCCAAGAGTGACTAAGCTAATAGCAAAGTTAAAACCTATATATTTTTGGAATGGACTTAATAAAAATGTATTTGATTTTATTTTTAGATGTTTAGAGTGTTAGCGAGTCAAGGTTGAACATGTTCATCCAACTAGGTTTTTATACCCCCATTTAGTACTTAAATGGAAGTGGTAAGTGATCAACATGGATTTTGTTCAAGGTTTGATTATGTCCAAGAATAGTCATGATATGATCATGGTAGTTGTGGATAAATTAATCAAGGTAGCTAATTTTATTCTTGGTAATATAATTGATGATGTGCCTATGCTTACAAAAAGGTTTGTGAAGGAAATTTATAGATTTCATGGATTTATTGAAAATATTATTTCATACAAAGACCCCAAAACGACTTCCATATTTTGGTAAACTTTAAATTCTACATTGAGAACTCAATTGAATATTAGTATAGCTTACCATCTATAAATATATGGGCAAATAAAAATAATATATCAAATCTTGAAAGATTTATTGAGAATGTATTACATGGGCAAACAATACAAATGGTAATATTATCTTCTGTTAGTTGATTTTGATTAGAATAACTCCTACGAATCAAATATAAATATGGATCCTTTTGAGGCTTTATATGGTAGAAAATACAAAACACCCATTAGTTTGGACAATTTGGAAGATAGAGTGGTTTTGAAACCTGACATGCTTACTGAAATGGAAGATCAAGTGAAATTAGTAAAGAATAGGTTAGACAAATCCAAGGATAGGAAGAAAAGCTATGCTAATTTGAAAATAACAACAATGAAATTTTTAGTTGGGGATAAATTTTTTTTATGGGGTAAGCCCTAAAAGGGTTCAATTAAGTTAGGTAAATCGAAAAGTTTTCACCTAGATATGTGGGACCTTTTGAGGTCCTAGAAGTAATCAATAATGTATATTATAAACTAGTATTGACACCATCTCTAGCACAAATTCATAATGTTTTTTTATATATCTTATCTTAAAAAGTATATTATTGATCCTACATGTGTTTTGGATTAGAATTCATTATAGGTTCGAGATTCAAGGGTGATCACAGTAGAACTAATAAAAATAATTGATACCCACAAGCTTAGGTTATGTAATAGGGAGGTATAACAATGTAAGGTCCAATATGACTAATATTCTGAAGATAGTGCTACATTAGAGGATTATGAGGTTTTTTCCTCATTTTTTTACTTAATTTTTTTTGCTAAACATCACTTATTTTTATACTAATACATCATTTTAAATTATGCTAAACTTGATTAAATTTCAGAACTTTTGATTGAAATAAGTGTCATTGGGGGCAATGACAAGTTTTAGGAGGGAAGGTCATTACATCTAGTTTTTATAAATAATTATTTGACACATTATTTTGTAGATTACATACTAGTTATTATTATATTTGATGATAACTATGAACTGGATTAGTTATATTGTTTTGATAGTAGACATATTTTACTTGATGAGCTATTATATTATGCTTATGATCATTATTATTATTGATTAGTGATACTCAACAACTATTATTATTTAATGTTGATTTTTATCATGGCATGGACTAACTATAGGATTATTGGTGAGTTTGATACAAGACATTTTCCACCCTTAGCGACTGAGTGCATGAAGATTATCATTAGAGAGGGGAGAGTAGATGTTTAAATTTGGGGGTAAAGATAAACTGGTGGAAAGTCACACACACCAAAATAGAGTTGGAATGAGTTATTTTTTTAATTAATAACCATATGGTTGATATAATAATTTAAATGAATTTAGTTGTGATTAATTTTTTATAGTTATTTTTATTAATATATGCTTACATTCTTTTGGTTGATGTTTCTTTGTATGATTTTTTTTCAAATAGTTGTAATGTTATAAGACTATTACTTAGATGTTTTACATTGTTGTGGGTGAAAAATATCATTAAGTTATGATTTCACTTAAAAACCATCACTTAGACCCATTATGATAAGTTATAAGACTCCTTATTTCATATAAGGATGTACTAGTTATAATGAGTTACCTAATCTTAAAATTCTTAGATATTTCTTGCAAAATTTTATTATGACATAACCCTTAGGGGTCTTTTTCATAAAATATGTATTAAATATTTAGGGGTAGATACACCCCCAAGTTATGTTTTTGTTGAATCAAACTTGTATTAAAATGGTTTTTATATTTTGAAAAGATATTATTATAAGAAGATTCGAGACTTACACATGTTTTTGTTTTGATAAGGTTGAAATTTGAGTTAGGGTTCTATTATGATGAAAATGCTAAGGAAATGAAATTAGGTTTTTATTTTGATGGTAATAATTCAAATTGGTTAAATTTTCCTCATGCATGAAAGGTTTTTGGGCTACTTATATCGTACTATATGGAGCCAAAACTGAGAGTAAAATGAGGAGGTAGAGTTGTTCAATTATGAGGGAGGATATGCATGTGTTGGGAAGTTTTTAATGAGGGGAGTCAATTTTGTCACCATGTAGAGTATGCAAGAAATGGAGAAGGAGATAATAAAGAGAAGAGTGAATACAAGCGGAATTAGTATTTATCTTTAGGGAGGATGATAGAAAAAGAAAGCAAGGGAATTGTCTTGAGACTTAGGACAAGAACCCACATATAGGTGGCTCAAGCAAGTAATTCATACCTACAAGTCATTTCCATTTTTATTACATATCTATATGTAAGGAATAGGGTTTTAATTTTGACAAATAAGTCTTATTAATTGTATGAGTGAAATCACAAAACCCATACCTTAGGGTTTTAGGTTTATCTACCTTGGTCATAAATCATTTCTCTTTTATGATCTCATCTAGTATATATAGATTGTTCTCAATTATCTTAGATTTAGAAATAAACCTTCCCAATTTTACTCTCCTTATCTCACAACCTTTGTCATGAAATGTTAGGATATGTCCTTGGGTGCACATTTGACTTACACTCAATAAGTTGTGTTTCAATACATCTACATACAACACATTTTCTATATTGGTTTTTCCATTGTCCAAGCTCAAAGCACCTCTGGCAACTATATTAGCAGATGTGTTATCTCCAAACCTTACTGAACCTATGACAGTCTTCTTCAAAGTGATGATTTTTATCTTATACCTTGTCAAGTGACTTGAAAATATACTATATATGTACCAATTCAAGTCTTCATTTTGATTATGAAAAATAGTTTGGGTTATCATAGATTCTTCTCCTTTAAATTACTATTTCTTTTTCATATTAATCATAGGGTCTGCTTTCTTGATCCATTATTTAGTATCATGACTACATGTATTTTTAGCATGACTAATTTTACATATATATCTTGTCTTACACTCCTTTGTAATACATCCTCTTTGTTTGCAATTATAATACAATATTATACTTCTCCATTTGTAGTCAATAGCTCCATGCCCAAATATACCACAAGAGAAACAATGACTAATGAAAGTCTCAACTGAATCAACACACTTTGTTGGATCTAAATCCAAAGGGTGAAACACCATTGGCTACTCAATGTTATTTCAATGAAATCATGACACTTGTCACCTTCTCATTTTTCTAGGTCTCCATTAAAGATTTGAATTGACATACACCATCAAGTAGAATATGTATGCTTAGCCACATAACATCGATCCTTCAGGACATTATTGAATTGTAACTTGGGGCTAGGGCTTAAATTATCAACTTTAATCTTCCCTAGTAAATCTTGATCACCCAAGAAAATGTCCATCATCAATCCTATAAATAATAAAATAAATTAAGTTAGAACTTGGGGAATATAAAGGGCTTAGGTTAAATATTTTGGAATAAGGTTTTATTCATGTTAGTAAATATGATTGTGTAACCTTATTTGTATTTTGATTATCATAAGATGATACACCAATACCTTTGATATCTTTTAATGGGACAAACCCTTCTTGTCTTGTTGATGATTGAATTCAAACTTGACCACTTCTACATAGGCCTTGATTCTACCAGCTTTATCATTTCTTGACCGATCAATGATTTTTGGAAAATAACTCTTCTTAAACTCATTTTATTCATATTTAAGTCCAAGACCTATCATATCATAAAAGTACCTTTGAATATCCAAAATAATGTTAAACTTTCTAGTACTCTCCTCAAAATTTTTATATGTCCTTATCTTGATTGCATCTTTCTCAAATTGTGCCTCTAAATTCTTTACTTTCATTCTAGGTTGGGTGTATTATTCCATATTATTCTTTTATTTTGAAGAGAATTTACAAGTTGTTTCAAATGTTGTGGATATATCCTCATTGAAATCATAAAATACACTTTCATTATCAAAATACAAACCTATGCTTCAAAGATCTCTGTTAGAATATTAGGCCTACACAAGGGACCTTGATCTGACACCATTTATTGGAAGAAAAACCACTAGGGAGTGAATCAGTTTGAAAAATATTATTTCAATTCCATATATCATTTGTTAATCAGTCAAATAAATATAGAGATATGGCAAGGCATAATCAATCATTCCTATGAGCATAAAGTAGGAAAATAAAACATGAACACAAAATTTATGTGGGAAACCATCATGGGGGATAAAACCCATTGAAACATAGCTTGGAATACACTCTTATAATTAATTAATAAAACTTTTAGTCAAGCACCAACCCCTTACTAGTTAATCACCAATTCAACTGGTCTTTTAGAAAGCAACAACTTGCAAGGAGGCACCAACCCCCTAGTTAACTTAGCACCAACTCAAATAATTTGAATCTTTGATCACCCTTGGACACCGATTTATCAATAAAATAAATATGACCACCTTATTTTTCTCTTCTCACTCTTATATCTGTAACAAACAGCCTATTAGATCTTCTCACTCAAATAACCCTTTCCTTGGCAGGATTAGGTCTTATGACCTTGCTCATCACCTGTAGAAACACTATTATAATTTTATGAAATATTTAACACACCTATTTTATTATCTTCAAATCCTTTATCTAGTTTCAAAACCCTTAAATCATTTGATTATTTCCTCAATATTCTAACTAGTCAATTAGGCCTATTAGACCTTCTCTTTATACTTGACTCTTGCTCACACCTATCTTGGTCAGATAATAACCTTTATATACTTGTATCACACTTATAATAGACCAAAAATTATAATAATAATAATTAAAACAACCATTACATAGGTTGGTGATTACCCTTAAGGTCCAAAACCAACATTAGGCCTAATAGAGACCTAATGCAATTAGGCCTTCTCAAAGCACACATTTCAGTTTAGCCTCTTTGGAATACCTTGAGCCTCTAAAAATGGATGAAAAAATTCATACATGATTTAATTAGACCCTTTATAATCTCAAATTATTTCTCAATACCAATTATCTCTCATTTCACTCCTTGAACCACATAATTAGGTCTACTAACAATTAGACCTTCTCATTGCCAAAAAGTTTATCTTGCAAATATGATGCATAAACTCAATTTTTACAAATAACAAAAGAATAAAATCAAAATTATATAATATTAATGACCTTATGTTCAATATAATTTTCATTATAATTCACCAAATAGGGAAAAATATCTCAAACTGATCAACTTCATATACTCATTTAGAACTGCACACATGCCTTAAGAACCTAGTCAAAAGCCTTTGAATTTTCACACCTTTATAGGAGTTTATCATGAATAAAAATGTGTTAAAATTAACCTGTTATACATATATAACAACTTTATGTGCATTTTATTCTTCAAATCTATGAAAAAATACTTAGGAACATCACTCTCACTCATACACAAAAAACTACCTATAGCTCTAAAAACATAGCCATGAAAACTAAGTCTTAAAACACTAGTGGGAAAATTTTTATGTTATTAAAATGGGATTAAATTATACTTAACAATAATTATAACATATTTTAAAAAATATATTACAATTTTCAATATAAATATTGGTATTACAGACCAATATCATGTTTTCACCCTACACAAACTTCATTGTGTTGCATAAGTCACTTTGGCAACAAATTTTTGCTAGTCTATGAGTATCACCAAGTATTATATTCAAGAGGAAAATGTGATATAGGTATTTAAAAATTAATCCATGAATTTTTATCCATCCCTAATCCACTATAACCCATCCCTAGTCTCATTCTCACTTCTGCTTGGTTTTCTCATTGTCTTGTTCTCTAGGCCCTTTTAGTGATAGGCCAACTTCCATGACCGGTTTAGCATTTTAAATGTTTGAAACATACTCATAAAAGTACTTGGGTAAAAAATATAAGTAGTACACATCATCCTCTCATAATTTTCATGCTTTGACCTAGTTAACCCTGTATGCTAGATCAAAAATATGAGAAACAGGGGGTTTCCTATAGCTTCCACTCACTCTTATGAAAGATCAAAACCACTGGAGAAACCGGGAAGCTTATTATACATTTACAAACATAAAATTAGGTAAATAAAAACATTATAATTCATATCCAATAAGATATTTCATATCAAGTGATTATGAGGGTTATTAGGAGGGTTTATACTACCTTCCATTCTTAGTACTCATTCATAAATGTTTACCTCTCAAATCCAAAACAATGCCAAGAAATTAAATATAGGACCCTTACCCAACTTCCATGAACTGGTTATGATCTCATATAGAGGTTTCACATGCCAATAAGCATAAATAAATCCTTCTTAGGTCTATAACACCCCATTTTATGCACATAATAGACCTCAACACCAATTCTCATGCTTTCTCCTTCAGGATATGAAATAAAACATGGTCTACACACTTAAAACAACCTATCACATATTTTAAAATGTTATTATGAGTTTTTACACCTTGGGAACTAAACTTTACCCCTCATTAGGTCACAC
The DNA here is from genome assembly GCA_037957365.1 of Torreya grandis. Taxonomy (NCBI): domain Eukaryota; kingdom Viridiplantae; phylum Streptophyta; class Pinopsida; order Cupressales; family Taxaceae; genus Torreya; species Torreya grandis. Next base: position 2,054,769 of record JARHVA010002909.1, on the reverse strand, counting down.
TAGGTATCTTTACACACTAGGCCTTAAACTTCCATTCATACTTAGATCTTGATCACACCTAGAAATATATTTTACTATTATTAAAATGTCACCATAATTTTATAAAAACTCATGAAATGATCACACACTTCCAAAATTATTCACACAAGTATCATATTGTTCATTTCATTATGCTACTAGGCCTATGCCTTCTCACTAGGTCTCTCAAGTACATGACTCATGAACTCAACTTCAAGAACAATAAATACAACTCAAAGATACATCAATGACAGTTTAATGACATCAATGAAAACTTCATTCATATCTTATAACACATTCTCAACAACCTATAACATCTTCACCCTTTGGCTTCTCTTGTTATTATTCAAACATGAATGGTTTAACCAAATGTCCCATAGGTGCCTCCAAATGTGAGTTTGGGACTAAAACCTCTTGGCACTCAAAATGACCAATGACTTATTGATAATTATTTATTTTTCATCTTAAAAATCTGATATGTTTGATGTTCAACATCATCACATACCCTTTCTTCGCTAATATGAATTCCACTAATTTCATGGCTCATCTCATGTTTATGGAAGGAGGCTAACTTTTCTTTTTCAATGTATTCTTCCTCTTAGGTTTAATTTTGAATTGGTAAAGCTTATCTTATTTTTATTTTCATATATCCATAGAATTATATCAAAAATTATACTCTTTTTTACCATCAACAACCTCATGAATTAGATTTTATTTGAAGTCCTATTTGAAGAGAAAAACATTTTTTATTATATAATCACTTTCAAAAATAAAATTAGTCCATAAATAAGGATTTTTTAAAATACATATTTTATTTATTATTATTTTTGACACCCAATCAACTATAATTTTTTCATGTATGCATTCAAAACTTAATCCATGAGAAACAATAGCAAAAGTAAAAAAATATGAAGCATGGGATGTGTTTGATCATTTCCAAGCATTGTTTCAATAAACTTACCAATATTATTTTTTAATGGGAAGATTATCTTTAAATTTGTGTAAATTCAAGGAAAATTTCTTCCCCAATGGTGTTTCAAAAAACTATTGGTGTATATTTAGGTATCTTTGGTTTTGTGATTCACCCAACATGTAGTGACACAAATCACCAATAATTAGAGAAATCATCATAGATATAGTGATTTGCCTCTATGTTAAAGAGGATAAAATCCCTCATAAGATATGGGTATTTTGTGTTTTTGTGTTCTTTTAATTTATAATTATAAAAGAAAAAACAAAATAAAAAATGGTAGAAGTTGAAAATTGAAGAAGAATCAAGGATAAACCATAATAAAATGAAAGCAGAAAACTACCAAAATAACTTGGGAATAAGTGAAAAAGATGGAAATTATTACTCTCACACAAAATGAACAAAGGAACAACAAATGTATTAGGCATGAAAGGCTTGGTTGGAATAACAAAGTCTCCTTAGGAATTAGATTATGTGCACTTGGTACAAATCCCATACATAAGGTTTTAAACATAAAGTTTAGAAACACTAGGGGTTACATATAACCAATAAAAGTGAAGAATTTCAATGGAGTTTCTATCTACATATCAAATTACATAATTAATAATTATGTAATATAAAAAACCAAAAATCCCAAGAATAGTCTTATCTACTAGCTTGTATTCCATTTCTAAAATATTGAAATTATGTAGACCCCACAAAGTTGCATCTAGTTCTATCCAAGACCCTAAAAGAAAGAAGACCCATTTCCATAATCTAGATTTTCTCTTTTATAAAATACTTTTTCATATAATGGAACTCAAAAAGTCATTTATTTTCCCATATTTTTAATCTTATTATGTAGGCATTTTATCACATTAAATTCACTTATGATATCACATTTAAAATACTCAATCTATTCTAAAATAATTAATTTACACCATGAATCCTAAACAAAGGAATATTTTATGACTTTAATTAAAATTAATTGATTCTAAAAAGATTAAATATTTTAAATAAGTTGATTAATTTTAATTTAAGTTTATGAATGTCATCTTCAAAATATGTTTCATGTGACACTCGCTTGTAGTGTGCCTTATCCATTGGGTTGTGGATTCAAACATGTATTAGGAAGGACCATATCGTGAAAATTAATCAAATGGGTAGTGAAAATTTAGATGATTAATTCCCATTAAAACACATACCTAGAGTTTTCGATGACTTATTGGAAACCCAAATAGATAATAGTTTATATGGGTTTTCAACACACTGGAAATTCTTATGAGAAGGTCCACAACATTTAAAGATCAATGAAAAATCATGCCAAATAATGCATTGGATTTAGTTTTATAAATAACCACATGGTGGAATAACATTGAGTAGAGTGGTTATTTACTGTGGATGGTTTAGATATGATAGATGTCTAACTCTAAATCTATATTCTACTTTATGTAGACAAGTGAATTTAAACTAAGGTGATTCTAACCAAAAAATGAATAAAAGGAGGGAAGGGTAAGTAATAAAAGAAGAGTACCTAAGATTAAATACATATTAAACCCTTAAAATATCACTTAACATACCATACCAATCACATGTCAGAAACCAATATCTATTGTGGATTATCTAAAATCACATAACACATTGAAAAATAATAAATAGTCTAAGGAAGTAATTTTATAAAACTACTCACTAACTATAATCAAGAATATTTTTAGTACTAGATTGTTATGTATATCCAATGTCACTAACCAATGGTAAGTATGATCTATAACCAAAATTTTATAATACTAAAATGATATCCAATATTATCCCTATAAATAAAAAATATGCAGTCTATTATAAGTCTATTAACTTAATGGAAAATCTTCAATGAAACATAGAAAGTTGGAAGAGACAATAGATTCACACAAACTCATAAAAAATTATTTAATTTCCAAATTATCCTATTTTTACAATGCATAAGAGACGTACATATATATATTTTGATGTTGGCACCTTATCTTCAAATCTTGTCCAAATTTAAAAAGTCTAAAATAAGTTTGACTCATAATTTGAAATGTAGATTTTGAAAGTTTCACAATATATATGAACAAGAGTACTAATTTTTATTTACAGATTATATATATATATATATATATATATATATATATATATATATCAAAAAAAGACTTTCTTAGTTTTGTTACTAGGACCAGTTAGAAATACTATTTGAGATTGTGCTTGCATTATACTAGACTATAGTTAGAATTGGTCAACAAGAAACACCAAAAATAAGGGATGCTAACATGGATCCTATTGTATATGGTTTTTTCATAGCTTTAGTGACTAAATTATTTGAACATGATATTGCATTTATGACTACCATTAGTCCTAATTGAGAAAGCAATGGAATTTTTGGAGGACACTGTGTCACATATACATGCCCTTTAGGAGTATAGACCATCATATGCATAGGAGGGTACGACATGATTGCCAAAATTCAAGCTTGTAAAAGTGGATCTCCCACCTAGATAACAAATGTTCTTGATTATTTATCTTTTCATATTCTTTCTTTCATGTTGTGAAGTGTAGTTCTATGGATTCAAAACTGATAATAGGAAGTTTAAATGAAATTGAAATCTTATTCATCATTTTATTATATAAGACCACTGGAGCTCTAAAATAAATATTCAAGGATTTTGATTGCACCATTTTGTCCTTAAAAAAAGTGATCAATTGAATCACTTGGTCACTACTTCTAAGTAATATGCTTTCCACTTGTGCCTTGAAACTATTCATAATAATATAAATTAAATTATCAAAAAATGAGCTGGTGACAACCTACCAAAGTAGCGTATATAGACCATTGATACACATATCACCTAGTATTTATATGGATTTATGTTCATGGTCATCAATTATTTGATCAAATCTTGCATTTGTTTAGGCCACTCCATTAGCTAAGCCCTTTTATTGGTCATATAGCTATGTGCCAAGGAAATGTATTGAATATATAATAAGTGTAGGTGTTGATATGATTTATACCTTACTACCTTGTTAATGAAGTGTATTTTAGAATCTAAACTCTTCACACAGTCATGAAATATCATCAAATTAACCCATTGTGTTTGTGACTCTACCCTTGATGTTTGAATATAACATATTATGATATAGAGGGCTTTGGCTAAGCTATGTATTCTATCCACCATATATTTTGGATGTTTTATTCTACCTTGATCCTCTAGTATTTTAATTATCTATTATATCCCATGAAACATTTTATTCAAGACTCTATAATGATATATACCATATAAATAGTCTCCTCTTAGTTATCATACTATTATATAGGTCTAGACTTTATTTTCTTTGTTAGTGAGAAGAGTTATTCTCTTATAAATTCACTATGATTACTTACAATTATGACTATTCTTCTTCTCACACTTTTAAGCTTATTTGAGGTCTCATCAAATTCTAAGGTCATCATGGGATCATCATTGATAACCAAATGTTATCTAGTTGATTTCTATATTTTAATAGTTGTATCCCTATGAGAGTCACTAGAGAGTATTAAGAAGAGGTCTGAGTGGGAGAATAAGTGGTAATGGGTGAGGTGTGTTGTGGTGGATTCACAATAATAGTGGTAGATGGAGTGGAACAAGGATGTGTGGATGGTGAAGGAGAATTTTGGATAAGAAACTTATATTTAGAAATATTAGTTTGGGTAGGATACCTATACTCATATTTAATAAGGTCAAAAGAATCCTAGACTTAGATTATTGTTGAAGCTATTAGGAGATATTATGTAATGTACACCCCTATATGGGTCAAAATATGGGTCTATAAAATATGTATATAAAAATTATTAAGATATTAAGTCCTCAAAAGGTGTACTAGTGTCTGATTTGTCTAAGTATGGTGATGAAAGAATAAGGTGTGAAATGGTATCCTAGGTTAGAATTTTCAAGAATTGGTCAATTGGCATATGAAAAAGAGTCATGAGGATAGTGGAAGAAGTAATATTAATCAAAGAATCCAAAGTTTTCATATTTTAAATACCAATCAAATCCATATAATTTATTATATCTATAAGGACAACTACATGAGTTGGTGTAATATATAATTTGAAAATTATGGTAGGTTAAGGTAAACCATACGGAAACTTATAAGTGAAAACAAGTGGAAAAATTGAATTAGTCAGTGTGAATGATAAGGTGATAATTATTATACCTATATGATTTTCATCATTGCCCATAAAAGTATATTAAAATTATTTCTAAATTGGCACATGTTATATACCCTAAGTGTGAGTAGGATTGGGGCCTAAGGTCTCAATATTTCCATGTAGACATACCTCATAAGAAAATAAACTTTAAATTCATACTTGTATTCTTTCTCATAACTTACCTATTTACCCAACTCATATAATGTTTCATATATCAAATATCCTTCATCATACTCATCTTCTATATTAGAATAAGGAATACCTAGAGCTATACATGAGTATGATGATGAACTTCCCTCTTGTTACGTGATATCAGGAGTTTGTAGAGAGGTATGTAAATATATACTAATAAAGGTCACCACATAAGTAGTTGTTATTTTAAATGGAAGATAAAGGGAATGAATCACAACTAGATATTGAAGTGGTGGAGTTTCTATCTATTTTAATGCAAAGGTGACATTTGGTATTATGGGTATCCATGTATCCATAACTAGTTTCACTACCTTTTTAATCTTTGGGACATTTTTTATAACCCTTATTTTTGATTACTGATAAGTTTATTCCTTCGTTTCCTCTTCTACTTAGGTTTGTTTACCTTTTCTAGAGGTTTTTCCTTCTCAATATATTATTAATACATACTATATTGTTATGGATGGATAATATTGAATCATTTGGGTGATTCTCATAGACATTAAAAAAAATTGTTACATAAACATTTGAGTCACACTTTGGGTTCATAAAGATTATGCCATACTCATAATCTTGATGCCAATAGTTTTGTTTAAACTGCCTATGAAATTTTCTTATTTTTTTCCTAATCACCTTCATGGGATCCATGGATATTAATTTAGATAATATAAATCTAAATGATCCTCTATTCTTGGAAGTATTGGACAATTGATCCTAAATTTAGAATTATTTTCTTCTTATGCTGAGGGGTGTATTGTGGTATTTGGATAATGTGGCCTTTCTCAAATTTTCACCTAAACTATTGGATAACTAGTGTGATATATCTTTCTCAACTATGTTATTAGGTACATGCATAATTAGTGAAAAATAACCTCCCAGTGTTCACTAAATTCTTATAACTATATGATATAGGTTGAACTAATAGTCATCTAATGACTTGAATGATCTCTTTATTTGATCAGATAATATCTAACCAAGGATATCAAAGAACCATATCCACACCATCCATATTTAAAACAAAAAAATATTAATCTAAAAGATAAAAATATTAATGCAAAACATATTTTTCTATAGTGAGCTTCAAGTTTTCAAAAAAATGAATATTATTATCATTTACTCGAGCTTCCATGATATTAGTTTATTAAACATATAGATGTTGAAAAACATCAATATTGATGAAGTTATACTTTCTTCTAGGATTAATGGACACAATGAACTTTTTTATTTGAATATATCAATAAAATTAAAATACGGAAACATCTCTCTTTGGAGATAAACTAATTGACCCCTTATCATCCATTTATTTTTATTCATTATAATCTTACACATCTCCTTTTACATCATTTGTAGCCTCCACATCATCATCATTATGTTAATATTATTTTTTATTCTTAATCATATTAGTTATATTTCTCATTATCATTATCTTTATTTTTTTCCTCTTCTTTTTCTTCGTCATTATCTATTTATTTATGTCTCATCGATCTAGGAAAAACCTGTTCAATTTCATCCTAAGTTTTTTTTTTCATTCTTCTTCTCCAAACTATCAAAACAAACATAGTGTAAGACCCATGAAACAAAGACCCAAAATTGTCATCCAATGACTAAAATTAAAATTAGTCTCCTTAAATTGGAGTGACCAATATCTAGCTTTAAAATTGGTCTACCTCCATTATTCACCAAAAAAGGGTTAATGGGAAAAAACTAAAATTTTAATAATTGATGTGAAACTAATCAAAATAATCAAAAGTTTTTTCTATATATCCCATGTATTATAGTGTCATTTCACTAAAAATTTGGTGTATTTTATTTTTTGAAAATTTGGGTTGTAGAGTAAATCTATGAAAAAATCATAAAATCATAATAACTCACACAAAAATAATAATAAAATTATCATATTTTGATTGTAACTATATTTTATCATGATTTTATGTCAATATAAACTTCAAAAAAAAATTCAAGAAGTTACAATAGACATGATAAATTTATTATAAACCATAAAATAACAATATATCCCTAAAAACTGATCATCAAACCTCAAATTTTTATGACTTCCTAAGAATATTTTCAATCTCTAGTATAATATTTGTAGAAAATATCAAAATATATTGCAAGACATAAGAAATTCTATAAAAATAGGATTCTTATCACAATATTTTCCCAAATTGATATTCTGATACCATTTGTTAGGATCAAAATTTGTAATATTTAAAATATATAAAATATAATTCAAATCAACATAACACAATAGATATTTGTAGGCTAAGATACCCAAATATTCAATATATGTAGAAATAGATAATTACCCTTAAGGTAGGGCAAAACTAAATGATATTATTTTAGGAAGGAATCAATCCACAATGCATCTTCGAGGGGAAAACTATAATACCCTTATAATAATAGAAGACCAACACTTAATTAATATCCTTTACAAGAATATTCATCTCATTTATATATACCTTTATATAGCTAAAAATGGATGGGTATCCTCCTAATCCAAATTGAGGTCGACCATTACCCAATGTTCTAATTACATAAGTTACTCATTTATCCTAATATATTTGACCCATATAACTAATTAAGGGGATGTGTTCCACATGTCAGTATCTCCATCAACCCATACACATTAGTATATCATATCCCTAGATACATAACATTTATGCATAAATTACACATACCAAAGGCATAATAGATATTTCAATAGGAAAATTTTTAATCTTGATCTATCCCAATAAAAACATCCTAAAACTAACATTTATGAATTAGCTTTGCCTAATTGGTGTATGATGAAAAACATTACCAGACATAAGAAACTAGATTCCATTGATTTTATAAATGACTTTGAGATATTATAGAAATAAAATGAAGGTAATAAAGTAATTATGAATCTATAATATGTGTCTATTATGTCCCATGCACCAAGCACACCCATGGTATTGGAAACCTATAACCTCCCAAGTAGGAGGAAAATAAACTAGAGGAAAACACATATGAGATTCATGCCCTAAAATAATACTAGAAGAATAGTTATGATTTATGAATTAACACATAACCACCTCTCACTACTTATACTCCTCTTAAAAATTCCACCACATCCATAGATCCAAATTCCTATAATGATCCGCCTCCTCTGAAATGTAATTCACAATAATATTCACATAGTAAATTTTTAGTTACTAAAAAAGGTAGTTAAAATATAGTGGAAGACATGAAAAATGTTGTTGGACTTGGAATGGAGCTTCGTAAGACCATGAAGTATATTATATGGACACATGCGTGAAGTGTATGATTTTATATTTTATATGTATTTGGCCTTGTAAGCCTAATCGAGTAATAGAAGAATGTGAAGAGACTTTCATTTTATATCTCAAAAGGTTGGAATGTGAAGAGACAATAGAATTGTAAAAGACTATATATAACACTTTGATGTAATAGTCTGGTTTGATGTGTTGATATAGATTAAAAGAATCATTCTATTATGGTTTTCTTGATATTTTATTACATATGGTTAATGCGCAGTGAGTAATCTATTTTAATTTAATTTAATTTTGAATGTTATGCTAGTTATGTTATGTTTCTGGTTACATCTATTTATTATTACTCTTTGGTGTAACTTTATACATTATATATGGTAGGTAATATTTTCATCTCTTGTATGCCTTTTGGTACTCTCCATTGCACAAGCTATCCCTATAATTAGCATGTTTTAGAGTATTTCCAAGAACCTCTGCTTATAATGGTGCAATGAGCATGAAACTATTTAGATGAAATATGCTGAGTTGGTTGTTAGGAAGAGATACATAAAAATATGGCTAGATGATATAATCTATAAATTTTCACAGGAAGAAGCATGGAGAGTATAAAAAATTGTAGAGGAGGTTATCAAATAACATCTCTATGGAAAAATCTATGAAATGTTCTAGTGTTAACTACTAGATTGTTAGTTGCCTGGCTAGCTAGATTATAATAATATTGTTTTAGTTTAATGAGAGTAAAATTTATAGTCTAAACTAAGAAAAACTAAAAAAATGTGTAACCTAGATACCGATTGGTCCCAAGTAGTATATTATTGGATGAAGACTACAATTGATGGATATATTACCAAGTTTGTAGAACAATGATACGTAGTTTTTGAGACTACACAAGATCAATTTGTCTAAAGAATCAAAGGTAATTTTTTGTAGTGACTACCTTTGTTGATAAATATGATGGTTTTGGAAAATTCAATGGTTTCTACTCTAGCCAAATGGAGCAGTTACTTTGGGCACCATGCGAGTGTTTGTATGAGAAAGTGAATGACAAAGAGATGAGTAAAAGGAACTTGAACCTAATCCCAAAAAATAAAAGGTGAAAGGACTTAGAGAAAATGACCATGAAGTGACTATCAATAGGAATAAGAGGAGATAAGAAATTTCTAGAGCTAGAGATAGACAAAAAAAAAATGCGAAAGAAGAGAGGTTACTGAGATAAGATGTGGAAAATAATGGAAAAATAGGGTATGCATAATATTATAAAGGGCCCAATTAAAAAGAGGATTGTAGAAATAATGATGTTGAGGTAAAATAGTTAGGAAGTAGAGGTAGATCAAAGTTAAGGGAGGGGTTTTTTTAACTATAATTGAGAAGGAAAGTTCCTAGAAAAAATGTTAAAATTGAAGGTAGTAATATTATATGTCCAATTTCAAAGCTATAATAATTTATAAATAAACTTAATACATTTTAAGGGTACGCATGACCCAAGACCACTTTATTTATATAAGGTGGAAAAAGTACAGAGAGAAAAGTTAATTCATGTTGGTTTGATTCCTTTACTGATAAGTTTGGAAGGCTCAATGTAGAAGATAAATGGGCATTAGAAAGAAATAAGTTATAGGAAGAAGGATTTATTTTCACTCTTAAAAATATTAGTGTACAAAAACCTATAATCATAGTAAACACTACGTAGTCACCTAAAAACACAATAACTAGTAAACAGTCACCACCAGTCATAATTACTAGTATTCAGACATATGTAGTAACAAAAACCAACCTACCAACTATGACACTTAATGAAAGTATGTTTGTACCTTTAATACCATATTATGGGTATATAGACCCTAAAAAATATTTGGTAACCTATGAAATGAAATGGATTGTAAAAGGGATAACATCAAATGATGTGAAGAAGTACAAACTTATAGGGGATTTGGTGGGATGTGCCTTGGGTTTCATTTGCAAAGGGAATGTAAATACCTTCCATCTCACATAATTAAAATATTTTTTAGTATAAAAAATAAATGTAAATTTTTTTCCAATCAAGGTATTTAAGACTGGAAAGAAATTTGGAAAAAATATAGAGAAACAGTTGGAGAATATGATCGCAGGTTTTCTGATGTGATGATCAAAATTGATTTTATTTTATGAGACAAAGATAAGGATACTTGATTCAAATATGGATTATGACCAAGAATAAGGTTTTATATTTCACAATCCTAGTTCTCCACCAATGATGATGCTCTATTTGCTTCCATAATAGTTGAACATATAGAAGATTATTCTAATCTTTCATTGTTGGGATAAAAAGTAGAAGTTAAGTTAGATGTTTTTATGAGGAATATGAATGAGATGAATGAAAATGATAAGCCTAAGTTAGTATTATGGTTCATATAATGTGGTTATGAGAGATATCATATGAATGATTTTCTAATAATTAAAATAGAAATTTATGAAATTTACAAGGTAGTTAGACATCCTTTGTCCAGGTGCCATCTTCTCCATAAATATATAAAATGCCACACAAAATGTAATATAATTTTAGTAAATCTAAAAATCATGATGAGACAAGATACTAAGACTTGAAATATTTAAATCAAGATATAAATTGAATGTCTTTGTAGTTGTACTTCAGCTAATTTCCATTGTGAATCAAGCAATTCTATGACTAGACATGGAGTTGACAAATGTGACTCAAGGTAGTATGGGATGGGTACCTTTGTCACCTTAATATAAGATGAATTTATCACCTTAGTATCAAAAAAATTTCCTATAAATCTATAATAATATGTCATCTCCCCCATACCAATTTTTTTTTTTAGTATATACAACCCTAGAACAATAGGAATCTTCAAAAATAATAGGAAAATTGGACTCCAAGTTACCCTCAACATCAATATGGGGGATATGGTGTGAATATGAATCAACAAGGAGGATACAATAGATAATAATCCCAAAGGTGGGGGTATCAACATAATATAAGAGGCTATAGAGGGGGATATAGGGGAGGATATCATGGTGGATATCAAATAAGTCACAACAATGATAATCAACAATCTTGTCCCCATATGCAATGTTATCTATGTAGAGCATATAATCATTATACGAGAAACTATCCCATTAATCTTAAGAGACAAGTTTATTATGTATATTTTAGGGTCAAAGGATAACATAAAACAAAATATTTCCCTCTTCTAGAAAAATAAAGAAAAGAGAAGCCAATGTGCAATGTAAATATGTTATATACACAACTTAAGGAAAATGCATTTATGCAAGCTGTCATAAGGAAATAGAGAGTTGAACAAGGATTACCTCTTTTAAAAATGACTCAAGATTATCATATTATAAAATTTCAATGGGATAAGTATCTTAATCCCACCATAAAAAATAATTCAATGTATAAAGCTAAGAAGGTATTGCAAGAAATATAATAAAAACCAACCTTTGATGATAACACATTTATATATACTCAAATTATGGGAAAATTATTATAATAATGTGGAAATAAGGACTTAAGACTACTTTAATTTATCTCATCAAATTAATTAGTACATTATGTAATGAGGATATATCCCAAAATATCACTAACCTCGTACATAATCTCCTAGAGTGTGCACAATGAGAACAAACAAGGGCCGATAAAGTAGTTTGGTATGTCAAGACCAAGAAGCCTTGGGATGTGGATTTGTGAATGGAGATTGAGTTGGTTTTATATGTAATACTAAATGCAATATTTATATTTGAAATCATAATTAATATGATTCACCAATCAACATGGGAAGCCATTGGTCGACCAACTCTATGTTACAGTCTAGTAACCTTGAGATTAGTGTCTTATGGCATAGTTGAACCCATTGACCAGTTAGAAGATGTTGAAATTAAAGTGGCTGAGCTTAGCTTGTGAGGTAATTTTGAGGTCATTCACACAAATAAAATAGATACCCATTAACCTAATTTAATCAATAAGAAATGTGCCCATGATGGCCAAATAACTATTAACACTATGCATAATCCATTAAAAACACATTAGAAAGATAAAATAGTGGTCATAACATTAAATAAGTATGAAAAAAACCATATATCATCCCTAAATAGCCAGAGTTTCCTTATACATATGGGGAAAATCGTTGGTTTAAAGTGGGTATAAATGAAAGGCAAAATGGGGTAAAGTTTGTAAAATGTAAAAAGTGGAAACTGGTTACTCCACAGTAAGAAAAACAACTAGTAGTCAAAAATTTTATAACAAATTTTCTGGTTATGTAGGTTCACAATAAAGATTATGTTTCTCCTTTAGTGTGTTCACTGATAATATATGAGGTAGACTTCCTATATAATAATAGTGAAACTATGATATACTACATTGAGCCAACCCTAGAAGGTATTCTACCCTTGGATTATGCACTATCCGTAAGTGGTGACTTGGAGACACACATACTAAATTGGTCTCGTAGAGATCATGAGTTTTGATCTTTGCACATGGTGTTCATTATATAATGCTAGAAAACTCAATATTTTATGATAGAGGATCTCAATCCATTCATATTGACTCTTGAAAACCATGTATTAGAGGTAAAATAGTGATTCATCTCACTTAGCTATGCATTGAAAGGAATTGATGTGATATGGTGGGCCGTACATATAAATTTAAAAATGTAGTGGGAGGAATCATGTGAAATATTCTATTCAAAATTTCATTTACTAACTAGTATTAAATTAGAATGGAATTTATTTCAATAGGGTCAATGTACATAATTGCACATCCATCAGTGTGTGGATATATGGACCACACAAAGAGTAGAAACTCGATAATGGGTGAACATATTTAGTCACTTGCACCTCTTACAATAGCTTGGTATATGCATCAAGAACATATAAGGAAAACTAAACATTGAGCATAACTTTAATAGGATTTCATTAAAACCTTTGTGTTTAAAGATAACAACCCACTAGTACATAATGCCTTGCAAATAATTAAAATTTTTCTATATCATGGACATGAAAAAGATTTAGAAAATGTAATTGAATATTCATCTCATTAGGAGTCTATGAAAGACTTAGATATTGCCCTGTATAATTACAAATCCAACCAAAAAAACTACTCCTAGTTTAACCATGTAATAAAACAATCAATGATAAAAAAGAATCAAGTGATAGTGATAGTGATGGAGATATCAATCTAGAAGGGTTCATTGAGCCCCAATGTGAAGATGATCCTAAACAAATGTAAAGTGAAAAGCAAATTGAAGAGGAGAAATTATATAATATCAACATTAAATAAGATGAAGGTAAATGCATTCTTTAAGATACTTTGCATAGTGGATTAGGGAAGATATATCAAGAACCATTGCAAAATATTGAAGGAAATATTGGGACAAAATTGACCCCTAAGCTTGTAATAGTGAGAGATTACTAGGGATAAGAGAAAATCTATGAGGTGTTACAGATATTAAGATATTATCAAGATGTGTTTCCAAGCAAATTCTAGGAGGTAAAATGTGTAGATCCATCTCTAGGAGAAATGCACATAGAATTAAAATAAGGTGTGTGCCCTCTCAAAAAGTGACCCTACAAGCTTAATCCTAATATGAAGACCAAAGTAAAGGTTTAACTAGATCAAATGAAATAAGATGGAAATATTTGTCTAGTTGAAAAGGAAGAATGGGTGATTCCCATGGTTGTTCAACCTAATAAAAAGTTTGTAATAACTACCCCACACTTAATGACACTTATGTGAATGATCCATTTCATATTCCTTTCATAGATGAAGTCATTGAATCTATGGCTAGGCAATAGTTATATTCATTTATAGATTGTTTCATTTGATATCACTAGATTCAAATTGCCAAAGAGGATTAGGATAAAACTGTATACACATAATATTTTCAAACATTTATCAATTATTGTTGACCTTATCTTTCAAGAACCCATCAAGTCTCAATATCTTTGAGTGCATGCATTAAGGGGTGAATCAAGAAAGGGGTGGTTAAACCATTGGTGCTTTGTAATATTGTTATCCCTTTTGTCACTTATTATCTACACACTTTTCTCTTGAAAACCTTATCCCTAAGCTTGTTCTTCTCTATTACACACTCCTCAGTCATTTTATACCTTTTATCCCCCTTTTCCTAACCTTGATCCCCTTTGAATATTCACTATATTATGTTGAATGGGTTGACCCTATACATTTTTAGGTGAAATTAATTTAGGTTCTAGGTTAGCTCTTTACCAACCTAACCTTTGACCTAGTGAATTATTTCCCATAACTATGCTAGGTAAACTAGTTTGACCCTATTGGCTAAAAAATTTGGAAGGGATTAGGGTTAAATCCACCTATATTTAAAATTTAATTTCACCATTATTTATAGAAGATAAGAATAATTAAAATCTATTACACATCTACTTATCCACCATTCTACTTGAGAAGCAAGCTTAAGGTTTCATTCTTTATTTGGAGATATGGATTTTGTCTTATGGAGGAGTCTTTTGGATGAATTGATAGGATATGTATCCTAAAGATTATTTATCCTTGTCATCCTTACATACCAAAATAACCTCTTATGAAGCACCTTGGCCAAGGAAGAGATTGAGGCTTGGCAGGTTCATATTTAAGGTTAAGTATTCCTAACTTTGTTTCTACTTTGTAAGAGTAGATAGATATGCATTTGTACTTATCTTACATGCACTAGGATTATGTATACAATGATGTGAGTAGATGTCTCTCATGAATATTTACATTTAATTTTTATTACCCCAACATTATGTCACAAGCTTTGGTGAGTACTAGATTAGACTTTACTTATTAATTTAGTGAATATAAAACATAGGACCTAACTAGGGTTATTACATGATTGTACCTTACTAGAGGCTTTGGTACCCTCCCTAGAATTGTATATTATGATAAAATATCCACATATTAGGTCTAGTGGATACCCATATTGGTCATGTTCCCGATTATCTAATGTATACCCAATTGAAAGTGTATGGAATGATCTATCTTCTCTGAGCTAGGATTGATTTATAAACATGATGCATTTTTGATTGCATACATTCTGGTGAACGTAATTCAAATATAATCCTTGTATGTTTTATCTCATGTACTTCATTATTCTATCATTTTATTTCTCTATATTTGTGATAATAGGCTAATAGTGTTGGTATATTTCTAACTTCTATGCACAGGTTTAACACATAGTTGCATCAATATGACTCTACTCTATTTATTTAGGTTTTTCATTAGGTATAGGCTACTAGGTCTACTCTATTGACATAGTGCATTTTTGATACTTCTATAAAGTATATTAGGTCAACCCTATTGACACAATATACCTTATAGGCTTTAGCAATAGGGTTTTACAGAACTGGGTTGACCCAGTCGACTTAGTTGGTGAAAATTTCAAGCAGCTTAAACAAAATTTTAAAAATTCTAAACATCTTCCAACCCACCAAGGTTAATTTCTCTCCTCCATAATTTATTATAGAATTTTCACTATATAGTGTAGTTTAATAGGTACACAAGTTACTGTAGTTTAATTATTTACAATCCATATAAGTTGGAGTCAATTATTTTATTAAAAGAACTTGGTATGGTTAAAATTAAGTAATTGTAATACTTGTTAATGCAACAGATTATAATATTTATCCTCCATAATCTTTGAATGATTTAAAAGAATTTTATCTTTAAAACAACCCCTATACAATAAACTAGGTCAACTTTGTTGACATAGTTCTATATTTTATCTTATGTCTAGAAAACAAGGTTGACACTGTCAACATAGTTATTTTTTAGACCCTTGCTTTAGCAGTATAGTAGTGAAATTGTTGAATCCATTATATAATCTCTTCATATACTATCATCTGAACCAAAATTGTATTATGTTTCAAAATTAGAATTAACACTTGTATGATAATAATTAGCTCACACTTTCATTTATAGTTGCTTGCATGATTAAGATAGATCACATAGTCTAATTAGGTTTTTCAATATAGAATTTATTTTCACTATTTTTCACTTTTATACACATACTAACAAATCACATAATCTTAAAATGCATTTTAAAAATTATATACCTAAGGCCTACCTACTTGGATTTCATCACCAAAGGGCAAGCTGACTTGGTTTTCTACCCAAATATAAACACATGGTTATTTGTATATATTATCTAAACACTCAACACCCTTATCATTATAGTGTGTGAAGTGAGGGGGTAGGCCCCAATACCAAGACAATACCATTAACAATACAGATCCCTTCTAGCCTAAACATCTTGAAACTATCCATAGATTGCTTTCTAATTCCTTGCTTATAGCCAACTCCTTATCACACTAAAAATCATAATCTAAAAATATAACAACATTCAAGATGACCACTTAGATTTTACTTTCCAAGTGAACTACTTATTCTTTGTTCAATTATATGTTGTATTGAAAAACATGCATTGGCCAACATTGGTATAATGTTTTATGCTATGTGCCTCAATTGGATCATCATAATTAACCCAATCGATTGTGTGTTTCCTTTCATTTATTGCTTTCAAAATTAATTTTAATTTTTTTCCTCTTTTAGTACACAATAATTATGCTTGACATAGTCTCTTACATAATGTTTGTTTTCCCTATCTACAATACTAGTTTTACCCTATTGACATATTATTATTTTTTGCTTCCCATGATACAAAACTAAGTTGACCTTGTCAAATTTGTATCTTTTTATGGTTATTTATTTCCTAGGTTACATAACTAGGTCAACCTAGTCGACTTTGTATTCCTATTTTCTTAAATTTTAGACACTA
Source organism: Torreya grandis (assembly GCA_037957365.1). Taxonomy (NCBI): domain Eukaryota; kingdom Viridiplantae; phylum Streptophyta; class Pinopsida; order Cupressales; family Taxaceae; genus Torreya; species Torreya grandis. The sequence goes on along the minus strand of JARHVA010002909.1, from coordinate 2,037,372 downwards.
TTTTTTGTACTAGGTCAACCTAGTCGACTCTGTATAGTTTTCTAGCTCTTTTATTTCCTTAATTTTGTATCAATTTAAATTTATCTAGTCGTTTTCCTTCATCATGAAGTTCCTATTTGAAGATAAAATTGAGTTGAATTCAGTGGATATGATGTATCTTACCAACCCTCATAGGGTCTCCTATAAGAAAATTAGGGATCGTCTCCTAAATGAGAGTATAGTTCATATATACACTCACACAATGAACTATGGGACCCTTCCTCATTCCTATTCACTTTTTAATCCTCTCTTCTCACTTGAATATCAATGTAAATTAGAGTATACCCATGAAATTATCTTCTTTATATCTAAATTTCCTCAACATTGAGGGAATGATCCTTCTACCATTTACCATCTTAGGATTAGTGTTTAAGTTGAAGAGCCTCATTCACCTTCTCCCACATTCTCACATGGATTGGGGATACTAGTTTCTTTGATTCTCAATGTCTTCTCTCTATTTTTACCCCTTCTAATATCATTACTTCTTATTCTTTAAATTATATTACCTCCATGCCTAGTATTTCCACTAGCATGGTAGGTTCTACATATAGTGGGCCTCTTCCAAGAGCTAATCTCCTCAACTCTTCTACAAGTGCATCATTTTCTACCCATGGTATTCATGCTTCTAGTGCTTCCTCTTCTCATCCCTTCACTAGTCCATCTTTTGATACATAATAAAATTTTGCCACTAATGCCTCACATTCTAATAGATCTTCTCAATATACTACCAACACCAATAGTGGTACCCAAAGCACTACTAGTAATTATAATGCTTCAAATAATGAAAAAATGCAACTCAAACCCATCAAATTTTATTACAAATGTTTAATCAAATCAATAATTTTCAAGCTCATGATACAAATCAGGTGTTGTGAGTGCAAAACCACCTTATCCATCTTCAAACCCACCCTCAATAGATGCCATAGGGCACACCTAATCAAAATGTGCCCCCACCTCCACTTCAGTATGCCCATGGTAATCTTATCCCTCAGCCTCCTCTTATCAACAAGACAATTAAGAATCTTTGAAATGAGCCTCTTACATATCAAATTGCTAATATTTACATATGAGTTTTCACCCCTACCATTTATTACAATGGGTTAACTAATCCTACTCTTCATCTAAAAATATTTGGAAATATCTATTAAGACTGGGTCAAATTAAACACCTTTGCTACTAACAAGATATTAACCAAAATTGACATTGGTGATGCTTTAAATTAGTAAAACCAACTTAAAACTCATTAAATTACTATTTTGGAATATTTAGTAAATGCTATAGTCCAGGAGTTACAAACTAGTGATCTTCCTGAGAATACCTTGGCCCATTTTATCAATATCAAAAAAATTGAAAATGAAACTACCCAAACTTTTGGTAAAAGGTGGAAAATATTATCCAATAAATGTGAAAATAACACGGTCGATGATAACCTTTTACATATCTTTACCAATACTATTTTTCCCAAGTTGTAATATTTGGTCCGCACTCTCTCTCCACTTACTTTGGAGGAGTCCATTAACCAAGATAAACATCAAGATTTCCTTATGCATCAATTTGATCCACCCCAACATTCTGTGGGTCCTCATATTTTAATCAAGAACAAGAATCACCATGCTACCAATGATGGTGTCATAGACTCTTATAACACCATTCACACTATTTAAGTTGTTGTTCTTAAGCATTATTTAGAACTAGTTTCCCCTTCTCAACAATTTACCAATACTCACTTATCTTCACCTAATAACATCAATGTTCACAAACCCTTATCCTCATCTGAATTACTAAAACATCTATGTAGGCCTCTTCCATGAGAAATACCACTCGTCATATGAAATATTGGTATGATCCTAGTAAATTTTATTCATTCCATGATAGTTGGGGTCATTCTCATGAGACATGTAGGAAAATTCATAATTTTTCCATATATTTTCTTCTTGGTCCTAATTTTGATCATGATTCTATCATTCAAAAATGCCAACAATCTTAATACATTCCTTTCAAAACCCATGAAATTAATACTAAATATCAAGCTTTAAATCAAGTTAATGCTCATGTATCCATCTATAAATAACCTCTTCCAAATCACCAAGCTAATCAAGATATATCCATCCCTTCCACCAATAATTTATATAGTCTTATTAACCTAAATCTAGAAGAGAATGTTGTTAAATGACTAATATATGAAGGGTGGTTACTTTCATTGATCCTCAACCAATCTATACACCTCCATTGTTTCACACATTTTATGTTATCCAATATTTTACTCCAGCTCACTTAAATGAGTTCGGATAAGATGACCTTATAACCTTTGATGAACCAATATGAACTCCTCCCTTGGATAACACTTCCCATACTATTTCTATCATCACTCCATCTTCTTTATCTAACACCAATGCCACTCAAGATTATATGAATACTTCTTCTAACGAGTCTCAAAACCAACCTGCACCAAATACTTCATATTTTCAACATAATTTACAACCTTGTCCTTAACCTTTAGGCTCTTATCAACATAAATTCCAATGTACTTTAGCTCCTCCTTTTAAAGACCTCCTTCAAAACTATGCACCTATTTATAACAATCTTCTTATGGATTATGATGAGTGGAATCCTATCATGGAACTCACTAATCTCCCATCCCAAATTATATTTATTGAGTTTATGAGGACCTCTTTGCATCATGGCAACCATGTTATGCAAGTTTTGTTCAAAATGAACATACCTAATCCTCCCCTAGTAGGACATGAAACACCCTTATATGGATCTGAATATAACATATTGTAATAATGCAAAGAGATTTACATACATGATTAAATAATGGACAATTCTCCTTCCCTCAAGTCTCCCATCATTATTATGATTTTTGGTGAGATCCTACTTTATGTGGATGATCCTCTTCTATTCATTAATGTCTAAATTGGCAATATCCAATTCAAGTGTGCCTTGATTAACAAGGGTTTTGGCACTTGTGTTACCTCTCTTGATTTTATAAAAACTCTTAGATATTATAAATGCAATCTAAAATATACACTTAACACATGTCAAAGATATGATCAAATTAAAATGCCTCCTTTAGGTTGTGTGTAGCTTCTAATTACTATCTTACCTATTATCATTCATGTGGAATTCATGATATTCAACTTTACTCTATTTTATAACATTTTGCTTGGTAGGATGTGGACTCACCATATGAGAGTGGTTACTTATTCTACCTAAAAATGCATTAAATTCACTCACAATGGAGCTATCTATAGGATTCAAGGTGACACTAACCCTTGGAATTTTGAATAATTCCAAGACCATGGTGTCTTCAAGATTCCTACTCTCAAACCTTTTCCTAGTGTTCAATTTTGTGAGTCTCAATGATTCAACTTTACCATCATTTAAAATTGAGGTTACAATGTTGATCTAAAACTCATTGGGAATATCCACCCTAACCTACCTAATGAGATCAATCTCAAGATTAAAACTTTTGATATCTCACCTCATCTCATCTCTCAGCTTCCAATTTCTTTGCAACTTCATTCTCATAAACCACCTTGTGATGACATCCTCATTATCTTAACTAAGACATGTAATTCCATTCAACATACCTCATTAGATTATAATGTCATCCCTACCTATGTTATTGATCTTCATATACCTAATTATGGTGATGGTTATTCCTTAGATGATCCATTCTTATGTGGTCTTACTCAATCTTGTGATGCACAAATTATCTATTATCATTCCTATTTGCTTCAATATTTTAGTATATATTCCCATATTCCATAATATATAGTTTCCAATTTTATCATTTTTCCTCTTTATCATATGGTAAATATGGTGCATACACATCCATTTTTTTAAGAGCCTCATAGGAGTATGATTATGGATCATGCTATGACTGGGCCCTATCACTTTGCTACATACTATGACCCCTATAGCCTACTTATCATTGAGATGTGTGAAACTCTCCTTCAACCTTATGTAGAACCTACCCTTCCCTTAGTAGAGCCTACTTTGGAGACCATTCCTACTCCCACTTTATCTAAGTCTATTCCTTCTTCTAATCCCATCACTACTTCTATTGAGCCTAATCCAATACCTTCACTAACACCATATTCTCTTGGTGATGGTTTTCATCCTTTACCATAGATGGATCCATTTCCCACCAAATGGGATGATAAGCCTTCCTAAACTCCAACTTATATTACACCTCTTGTTGTGACTACCTCTACTAAGCCTACCTATAGGCATATATATTACTTCCATGACATAGATAATCATTTAACCACACATTATCACAAGCTATAATAGTTTATTGACACTTCTCATCCTTCTATCCATCATTCCTTAGATAAGTCCATACCTCCCCCAAAGGTACTACCTAAGTATATTCCTAAGTATTGAGACATGTATTATTTTTGGTAGCAATGTGGTACCCATCACACTGATTATTATCAAATCCTTCAATAACACCTTAAAGATCATATTTTAACTATTCCCTCACCTTTTATCATTCCTCCCTTAGGAAATTACCTCAAGAAAACTCCCCCTTCTTCTCCCATGGTTCTACTTCTTATGGTTTCATCCACTCTTATGGTCCTTTATTCACCTCATGTTCCTCCATCCATGAATCCTTCACCTATGGACCTTCCCTCACCTATGGATCCTTCTCCACCTATGAGTCCCTCACCTATGGATATTTCCCCACTAGTGATCCCTTCATCTCCCTAGAGTCTATTCCAATGTATTATTTTGAGAAACCCTTGCTTGATATCCCTCCTTAACATGATCCATCAATCATTCATACCTTTTCTATTGAGGAAAGTATATGTGAAGTATTTTCCTAGTTTTTATTGAAGATAGATGAGACATTAGTTGTAGTTCACATCCAACTTCATAGAGACTTATCAGATACTATGGATAATATGAGTGGGAAATCTATTAGTACTTATGAGCACATACATGGTGTTTTTACATTTTCATTTTTAGATTGGATGTATGATCCAATCTTATCTTTATCTATTTTGTTATATCATTAAAAATTGTGTCAAATTATTATTTATCTTACATGGTGACTTTAATTTCACACTTTATATTTATTATAATGTCATTTAAGTTTACCTATGTATGTCTTCTTTATCATTTATTTCTTTTTCTTCTAAAAAAGAAACTCCCTTGTTCTCTTTTCATGACTATCTTCTTTCTTATCTCTATATACATAGATAATTGTCATTGTGACTTGGTTATACAAACCTTGTTCCCTTTAATCATTCCTTCTTTACCATGTGATCAGTTAGAAAATAATTAATATCATTATAATATCCTCTTACCGGTCCACTTTGGATCTGTTCTATTCCTCTTATTCCCTTTTCTCAAACTAAGAATATACATGGTTGAGACTCAAGATAATGTGTTAGTTCATTATTAAGCCTAAGTGTTCTAGTCAATCTTATCTTTGGTCAAACAACTTCCTTTAGCCTAAACCTATAGATCATTCATGTGTATCACTCTATCTCTAAGATTGGTTACTCCAAGTCCATATGGAAGAGGATTCTTAAAAAAATCCTTAAAAACATTTAAAAACCAAATCATTTAACAAAAGGAAATGATACAAAGGTAAAAATATTCAACATCCTTGAAAGTCAAATCACACTAAAAGACATGATCCAAAGAACATATCATTATTATAGTCAATGCTTAAACTCCATAGTTAGCCTCACACTAGATACAAGGTCCATTGGGGTGTGGTAGGCCAATAGATTAAAAAAAAAAGAATAAAAAATATTTTAGTGATATCTACTTTTTCATGCAAGTACCCAATCTTTGTAGTAGATTGACAGTTCTGTGAGGGGTCATGAGGAATAGGGAACATGTCATGGGAAGGTAGGTCCATTTTAGTTTTATTGCACCAATATATCTTCATGATTATATCCTAGTATCATGCATATTTTCCTGCATATCTTAGTGTCTATAGTAAATAGGTTTCCTTTGTACATTGAAGGTCACTAATCATTTAGTGTCTTCTCATGTCCTTAATATGCCTCCTGTATCCTAAGGTCTTCTCATTAGACACCTAATTTATTATTTTTACATTCCTTATTTCACTACCTACAATCCTAATATTTCCCCTTGAGAAATATTATTTTGTTCACTAATCATTGCCCTAGGGATTCTATTTGTGAGTTGCATTGTAAGATCATGGATATGACCTAACCTTCCTGTCAAATTACCATAATTTCATCATCCTATTACCAAAACCCATTTTTACCATATTTTCACATTTATTTCACCTCATTGGTGTTCCATTTATGAGTTGTAGTGTAATATCATGGGTAGGACCTGGCCTTCCTCACAAAATTTTCCAATAATCCAAGTCACAACAAAATTTCATGTGTCATATGTGAGATAAGATGTGATAGATTATGAAGTTACACATCATTGAAATGCTTACTATCTTGATTTAGTAAGATTTATTCTTACTTCATTACACTTTTAGTTTTATCTTCTTATTTTTTGATTGCATGTAAGAATCCAACCATTTCTTAAATTTATCATACTTCCCAGCTTGAACTAGTATGATAAAATTAAGACCAATTTTGCCAAATTTTATTTTTATCTTATAATTCCCAATGTGATTTAGTATGATTGAATAACTTAATTGATTTGATTTTATACCATTCATTATTTCACGTGCTTTCCACTTTATTACATTACTTTCATATTTACCAATGTGATTTAGTGTGATTCTACCTATTTTAATTTGGTGCCAATATTTCTCTTGGATTAAAAAAAAACATTTTTCCATCTTTTTTTTACCACCCTTTGGTTTCTTATACTTAGTCATTTTCTTGTTATTACACATTTCCCAACATCAAATAATTTTTAGTGATTTTTTTGATTAATTTTATTTTACCAAGTGTTTTCTCCTATCTTTTTTAACCATGCATATGTCCTACATAATGCTATAAAAAATCATAATTCATATATTTCCTATAAAAATATACAAAAATAGAAAAATGCATGTGCTATAAATAAATATATCCAAGCATCCACAACTAGAACCATAATACCAACACATAAGATTAACATCCAACTGCTAAAATGAGATATCTATATATATCATATGTTTTTATAAAGTACAATAATTTACATCATCCCAATTCTATGGATGGGATCTATCTTGTCTATCTTGTATCCTAGCCATGTTGCCCATAGATGCCTCAGATTATCCCCTCTAAATAGTACACTATAAATAAGTTGTTATAGATCTCATATCTATTACCTATCCCTATAGGTTAGCCAACTAGACTTATACCTATGCCAACTGGCATGTCCATGTTGTATTTGGGTCATGGTAGCCATATGCACAACTCTTTCCTAAGCTAAAGCATGTCATGACTATGCCTCTCCCACTCCCACCCTTGATAGTGGCTATGTCTCCTCTTTGCATGCTTGTATTCACCTCACAACCTCTCTTGCTAGTCTAAACTAGCTATGTGGGGTATACACTATCACAATATACTCTAGCGTCATTGGGTCATATGGCATCAATGCCTCATCAAAGATATCATGGAGTACTTCCATCACCTAGGATCCTGATCTAGTCTCCTCCTCTATAGGATCTACAAAATTTAAACCATATAGATATCAGATCATAGTTATATCTCAAAATCTATCTATAATCTATCTCAAATAACTTAATAAAATTCCAACCATCTATTTTTAATTGTCGGTGTTACCTATTACTATCTGATCATTTGTGTAACCACCACACATGGTCTCCCCATAATTTCATCCTACAAGAACCTCATTTATACGTCACTACCCAAGAACAAATCTAAGATTCACCATTCATGCCCATCTCAAGCTACACCTAAGTGGTACCTCTATTTCCCAACTCTATCCTAGCCTACCTGATGGGTCATCTAGGATGGCAACTATCTCTATCCTCTCTCACTGCTAGTGTCTTCATCAATGGTGTGACCAAGGTGTTCACCACTTATATTATGGTTCTGGTGGTGGTACTTCTGGCACTCTTATATTTGCATCCATATCCTCTATATTTATTACCTATTATGCTCAACCAATCCATAGCCTTTCATGCCATCTAATTGCTAGCCTAATAATTGGTGGGCCTAATCCTCCTCTCCCCCTCAACTCTCTCACATGCCTAATAAAAAATGTGGGTACCACTATTGGAATCATTGGGTGAGGGAGTCTCATATATACTAGTACATGCCCCACTAGATGTGGCTCTATCCATCGGGTATAATGGCCCGTAATTTGTGTCCATGCCAATGCTGGTGCCACTATCTCCCAACTTGGCCATATCATAACAATGTGCCCATATGGATGCCACTCAATGTTTTCTCATCTAACTATATATAGTGATGGAATGTGGGGCATGGTCTATGATACCTAATCTTGTCACCACCTCTTTACCCAAGGAAACCAATCATCGATCACATGGAACAACCCAACTAGTCCATACCTTGGAAAATTATCATATATCTATGCACTCAACAAGATAATAGGCCCCACAAATTTCCACCCTCTAGAAAACATGCCATACATGTCATACATAAGATATACCTAGAAGACATAACCTAAATCATATAGTACCCCATGCTCTAATATAGTTTGGTATAAGGCTATCACATATAATGGTACCTTACCATCTAACTTGTGGCATAACACCTATGCTATCACAAATCCTATACCACCTTTCAGATATCTAGGTATGATATGTATAAATGTCAAATAAGCTAACTTTCATCTTGGGATATATCCTCTTTGATCCCATTACACATATGGATAATTCTTTTCTCTCTTCTTATATCTGATACTCCCATGACCACATACATACCTCCTATTGGTAGTCCAAGTATAGAATTGACATCCTCTAGGGTGATACCCACCTTAATGTTATCCTCATCCACTTTCCACATAAATGTGTTAGTCAATCATTCCTAGGCTCCCAAGAACATGACTATGAAATCCAAACTCAATGCGACTCTACACATATCTATAATCCCTCCTAGACCTAATGTAACTAATGTTGATCAATCCTTAGCTAACAATCACTCTAAGGGGTCTAGGAGCCATGTTACATCCACCAATATTCAAAATCTTGGATGCCCCTACAACCATAAAATAACAAAAGATGTATTAGATCCTCCATGTTTCTTATAATCAAGATACATTATTTTCAAATTTTAACAAAAACTAGTCTAATTTATTTTAATATATCCATTATTGATCAATTTGACCTATTTTTAACCTATTCAGTAATTTTAGTTCTTAGATGGCCATTATATCCATATCTAACACTCTTTTAGTCTCTTTCATGCATTTTTGTACTATTTGGTCACTTAGTCAAGCACTAGGTTGACAAAAATTTATTCATTTTGACTAGCTTGACTTAACAATTTAAGTGAACCCATTAATTTTCCCCCTTAGTACTAAGTCATCACAATGTATTTTTCTATTAGGTCAACAATTATGTACTAAGTTAGAAACATGCAAAACAAACTAAGTCAACACACACTTACTAAGTCAACAGTGTGGATTTAATAAAATTTTAGCCTACTAGGTCGACTGGGTTAAGCTAGTTAGTTCTTCTTACCGACCCCTTTTATTGCCAGTAATAAATTTCTTCTATTAGTTATTACTCTGATCCCTTTAAACCCATTTCCCCATTTGGTTTTTAATACCCTTAACAAATTTTTTACGTGAATTTTGGTTCCTATAATTTTTGTAAATTACAAATTTTTATAAAACACTTAAATTCAATAAAATATTCAAAAACAAGTTTGAGATTCTAAGTTGCTTACATGTGCTGCACCCACTGTGACCATTGGGAGTCCCTCTTATCTTGGCTATCATCTACTCACCATCCTATCTCTATTATCTCTTGTTTGGTCTCTCAGACACAAGTCAAAAATAACAAATGACTTCCCTTTCACCCTATTTAAATTTACTTTTCATAATTTTCTACCTTTCAAATATTTTCTATCAAATTCCTTGTTTTGTTCATGTATTTGTTTTTACTAACCCATTTTTTTAATGGTAAAATGTTATATAATCATGATGTCATAGAGAATATTATACACTACTATATGCCTATATTCCATTTTAAAAAAAAAAATTGGCTATTTTTTGCACTAATCTCTATAGGTTTACCTAATGTTCTTCACATTATACACCTTCACTTCTCTTATAGTCTACTTCTTTATCTACAACACTAAGGTAGGTAAAGGTATGTGTTTTTAAGTTATATCCTTTCATTTATCTTATTTTCTCCTTATTTCACTTTACTTAGTATTAGCATTATGTGTTATCATGTTCTATTCTTGAAGCACCATCTCATGTTGTACTCACATGACACATGATGAGCTTCAAGTGGGGCATATGTATGCACATAATATTTTCAAAATTTTATCATTTATTGACACTATTTATCTTTTAGGAACCCATCGAATCTCAATCTATTTGAGTGCATGCCTTGAGGGGTGCATCAAGAAAGGGGTGGGCAGACCGTTAGTGCTTCATATTATTATTATTATTATTATTATCCCTTTTTCCACTTTTTATCTACATATTTGTCTCTTAAAATTTTTATCCCTAAGCGTGTTCTTCTCTATTTCAAACTCTTTAGTATTTACTACCTTTTGTCCCCATTTTCCTAACCTTTATCCCCTTTCAATTGTTTACTATATTAGGTCACCTAGGTTGACCCTATACAATTTTGGGTGAAATTTATTTAGGGTCTAGGTCAGATCTTGGATGACCTAGCTCATGACCTAGTGAATTCTTATCCATAACTGTGTTAGGTCAACTGGGTCGACCCTATCGACCAAACTTTTTGGAAGGGATTAGGGTAAAATTTGCCTATATATATAAGTTCATTTCGCTATTATCTAGAGAATAGAAGTAAGAGCTATTGTACATCTAATTATCCACCATTTTACTTGAGAAACAAGATTAGGGTTTCAGACTTTCTTTGGAGATATGGATGTTATCTTGTGAAGTATTTTAGATGAATTGATAGGTTGTGTAGCCTAAAGCTAATTTATCTTTTTCATCTTTACATACCACAACAACCTGTTATAAATCACCTTGGCCAAGGGAGAAATTAAGGCTTGATGGGTTTATCTTCAAAGATAAGTATTCCTAAATTTGTTTCTCATTTGTAAGAGTAGATAGATATGAATTTCTAGTTCTCTTCCATGCATTAGGATTCCATATACATTGATGTGCATATATGTCTCTAATGTTTGTTTAATTTTGATGTTTATTACCCCCACTTTGTGCCACAATATTTGGTCAACACTAGACTAGACATTAATTTACTTATTAGTTTAGTGAATATAAAATATAGGACCTAACTAGGGTTATTGTGTTATTGTGCTTGATTGAAGGCTTTAGAACCCTCCCTAGCATTGTGTCCCCAATCAGAAGTGTATGGTATGGTCTATCTTTTCTGAGTTAGGATTGATTTATAGACATGATGCATTTCTGAGTGCATACAAAAACCACCTTCACTATTGAATGGGGATCATTTGGATACAAGGTAATACCATTTGGTTTAAAGAATGCATTTAATATATTTTTTAGAGCTATGGTAAATGCATTCAAAGATTACATTCATGATTTTATTATAAGTCTATCTCGATGACTGGTTTGTCTTCTCTTTATTTAAATAACACTTATCAAAATTAAGATTGATGCTAGAGTGATGTCAGGTTTTGTGCATTGATTTAAATTTAAATAAGTGTCTATTATTTACACCTTTTGGTGTCTTTTTAGACCATTTTTTGTGTAAAAATGGAATTTTTATCAGCCCAAATAATTTTTTGTTATATTAGGAATGTAACCTCCTACCAACACAATTTAAGTCTGCACATTCCTTGGTCATACTGAATATTATAAAAAAAATTATGAAAAGGTATGCAACTATATCTACATCTATGAAAAAACTATTGCATAAGGATAAAAAATTTGAATGGACACTATAATTTCAAAAACCATTAATTAATTTAAATAAAAGGTTGATAAAAACATTGATCTTATTATTTATTGACTAGAAGATGCCATTCCATGTACATGTGGATGTTTTTGGCACCATAGTAGGAGCTGTCTTAATGCAACTAGACAAAGGTGGGTTAGACCACTTGATACATTTTACCAATAAGAAACTATAAGCTATACAAAATAATTACATGACCATAAATATGGAAACACTAGCCATGGTGTCTGTATTGAAAAATTTTAGGCATTACTTAATGGGTATTGTTGACCAAATTTGACTTTTAATTCAAATGAGGGCACCTGTAGGTAAATAAATAACTTTATAGGTCTATAGGGGATGTAATATGAGTTTCATTGGTTTTATTATAGTTTAATTTATGTCAATTAATGTTATATTGTCTTTGATCAATTAGTTTTTATGTCTATTTATCATTTTGGGTCATTTTAGGGGTTAAAAAGGTGTATTTAATGCTTTGTATTGGTTTTTTCGGAAATGTGAAGGTTAAAAAAGATGATTTCATGCCTCATGTGTCATTATAGGTCTTAAGTAACTGAAAATACTAAAAGGTGGTAGTTTATGTAGAAGAAAGGGCAGTTCTCTTAAAGGAAAGGAAAAGTTTGGCACTTGTATAGCCTCTTTGAGAAGTGTACCACATGGGAAATGGTCAAAAAGTGCATATTTAGATTTTAAAATCTTATTTCAACAATTTTATCGATCTAAAAGTTTCATTTATTTCTTAAAACTATTCTACTCCCTTTTTACTCTTCTTAGCAAAGAAAAGTAACTTGCAATTTTTTGCTTGGTACAAACAACTCAACAAGTTTCAAGAAAAATTATCTTAGGGGTATATTATAAAATTAATTATATTAAATTTGATTTTTTGTTTTAGAGTAATGGTGTATTATTCTTCATGAACCATCCTCATGAAGTTTAGTTTTCAAACCTACCTACTAATCTGTGTGCCCTGTGGGTTTTGCCTTGGTTTGAGAGATTTCATATGAACCAATTATTGAGTTTTATTCCAAATTATTTTTAACTCCTTATTAGATTATTAATATTATTTGTTTCACATTTTAAGATGATTTGATGATAAAATCACCTTAAGTTTATAGATTGGTCCATTCTATGTCATTGATATGTTTCCATTATTTTATGAATTTATATGGTTTGTGAATGGTCATAAAGGATTGTGATAGTCCCATTTACATGTTTTAAGGTCTTCCTAGTTCCTATCACCTTAAAAACTCATTATCCTAAGAATTTCCATGTTTTGCCATAACATATCTCACATATAATCAATCTACCTATGACTATTACACATTGTCAGCTAGGTGTCATGGCAATTATTTCACATTGTAAAGAGGGTGTTTGCACTTTTTTTTAGGTGTTTTAAGGTGTGAATAATGATTTTAAATTTTTGATATGGATATAAACTCACAAGAGGGTCAATAAAATTCATATTGCCTAAATTTATACTTACTTCCTGTATGTACTAAATAATCACCTATAGGTGACTCTAGAAAAGATGTATGAGTCCTTGCTTGGGAGGTTAATACATGAAAAGAAACTTTCCTTTGGATCTTGGTAGATGTAATTGATCATGGAATACCTTTTTAAAAGGCTAGGTTGAGCAAACCAAGGTTAAATCTTGATCAAAGTTAATGACTAAAAATTTAGGCCCCACAGTCCCTAAAAAGTGAAAACATAGGTCCTATAGCTTTTAGAAATGGCATATAATATAGTTTAAAGGAATTTTAATGCTTCCCAATGATTTAATATTGTATATTTCATCCATTATAATGACCATTTAGAGTTTTAAGGAAGGATAAATAGTAGAGATTGGTCCTTGGAGGTCCCAAAAGTTGCCATTTGGACATTAAAAACAAACAGTGCAATCTACAGGGTTTGATCTTAAAAAATCCTTCCTCACTCATTATTGTAAATATTTAGTAAGAGACATTTTTAAATGTTTCCTAATTAAAACATTAAGTTTTATGGAACCAATATATTTGAGGAAGGAGGATTTTTGTTTTTTCTTCTCATGAGCTCTCCTAATCTGTACATGATGGAGATGTTAATCTACATTAGGATAGGAACGTAAAGAGAAAGTAAATTAAATTTATTGAGAGATATAAAATATAAAGGTGAAAAAATGGGTCTAAAACTTGTATAATTAATCATGGAATATATAAGATATCTTATGCACTTATTTCAAACCTAACAGAGCATGCACACCTACAGTTTCACTGAGATAGAGCACAGTCCAAGAAGCATACTGTTGTAGAGGTTAAGGTGTATGTGAAAGCAATGGTTAAATGAGTTTAATGATATAAAAAATCAGGATGGACATAAATATAAGGTTTATATTAAGTGTTTTAAGTACCATGATAACCTACATGTGTCTACATACAAGAAAATGCACACCTACAACTAGGGTATACACAACAATGAGCCAATATGAGTCTTAGGTTTGGTTTTAGGACACTCAAAAATGATTGAAGGATAGAAGAATATCAAGTGAAATTTATGGGGTTCATGGAGATAATTTTCACATATTATCTCAAGTCTTAATGATCAAGGTAACCTACAAGTAGGGTGAATAAATAGGGTTTCTCAGTTAGTTAAGGAAGAGACTCAGTTTTGAAACTCAGGGTACATGTGAGGGGTTAAAGAGAAGTTGGACTTGATAAAATAATATATTATCATAACCATTAGAATATTTATGGACATAATAAACTAAAAAAAATTTGAAACAATCCTAGTCATACCCATAATGCCCTATTTACATCCTATAGTCTGATTATGATTGATACAGGTAGTGTACTAAGGAGTGAGGTTGGAGTGTGAGATGCATACAAGTTGAGGATAGTGTTTAAGAAGATATCAAGTGGTTATTATTTTCATGTTTTAATGGAAAATTATTTAACACTATGACTAGGTTTAAATTAAGTTTATGTAACCTACATGTGTGATTTTTGGAGGCTAACATAGTCAACCTTCTAAAACCCCTACAGTCTGCCTCCAATAGATTTGTCTTGGAATTTGGATGAATTGAGGGATATTTTGACCCAATAAAGATATATTTTTTCATTAATATCACCTATATGACATATATAGGCCTCTCAAACATGTATTCTATTTCAAAAAATATGGGAAGTGCCCCATGTTTTGTCTCAAACATGGGACACTTCCCCAAGAGCATAAGTATGCAGTTTTGAGGAATAAGACAAAAGAGATGAACCAGAAGTTGGGGAAAAATTTAGGAAGGTATGAATAGATGGAAAAAATCAGGAGTAACATGGTATATCAATCAAAGATGAAGGGAACCAAGCAAGATTTTCTAGATGGTCAAGGTTATAGTCAACCCTATTAGGCATGTTTAGGCCCAATGTCCAAATAAGAGACCAATGTTAACTTTGGCCTTATAAATGAATTTAAACTTGTTATATCATGTTTTGGGATGGTTTTTTATATTTTTAAGATATTTATATGTATGATAATACATAAAAAAATCACCTTGAGCTTTAATGACAAGGCATACCTATTAGGCAAGGTACAAGCCTAATGCCCAAATGATAAGTCATTACAAATTGTATACCTAGGTGAGATTTATAATTAATGTAAACATTTTTATGAGATGAAATTATGTGTGTTGGGTCTATCATGAGGCAAGTAAAATCCATAAAAGGTGACTTTGGGATTAAGTTACAGTTAAACCTACATGAACATGACTAGGCCTAGTTTCAAATGATGAGTCACTTTCAATTATAATATTTGAAAAGATTATAATGAATTTTAAAATTTTAATGGGGTATTAATATATGTTTACAAGATTCAAACATGCAAAATAAATCTTTGAGAATCCATTTTTGGCTCAAAAACCCTTTAGGCCTATTGAAATAAAGGAGATAAGCTTAATAGGCTAAGTTTGAGCACTCATATCTTTATTGAGGATTTACATGGGTGATAAGGTAATTCAAGGAAGTTATTATGGGTATTAAAGAACATGTTTGTGGAATTTTTCTTTGGGTTGGATGTCATATTTTTATGAACAAACCTAAAGATTGAAAATAAGTTAAAACCCTTACAAACCATTGCTTGTGACTAGTTTGTGGCAATAGGTTGGAAATACAACCAAATGAGATAGTTTAGAAATGAATAATTTTTAACCTAGTATAGGACTCAATAAACCTCCCTCACATGTAAATTATCTATATGGACTTGTATGAATGGAGTGAGAAACAAGATTTTTTTGATAGTTTTATGTATTTTATAGGATATAAGAGTTTTTAGGAGGTAAAATAAAGTTTTGTAGGAATATATGGACTTGTAATAACTCCATGTTTTAATTTTATTCCAATTAAAAACTCCTAAGTATCCGAAATAGGTATTTCAACTCAACCAATCAAAACTGGCATATTGGACAAACTAGTGAAAAATTCAAGGGGATATATTTTTAAGGTGTAATTAATGATTATAAGGCCATGGAGGGTATTTAAATGTGTCATTAACTTCATCCCATCTATTTTAATGAGAAAACAAATCCAAATTTGATGACAAATGTGCAAGGTGCATGGAAGAGCAATTTTCTAGAAAATAGATGATGATTTCTCCTTTACAAGTGATTCCAGATGACCAAGCCTTCAAATAATGCATGGAGAGGAATTTATATTGTCATTAAGATTAATTAAAATCATTTTAACTAATCCGAATTATTTATAAGGCATTAAAATAGGGATAATCACACAGGCAATTTTTCTAAGCCAAAATGCAGAGTTTCTTGCCACTTTTCATGGATTAACATGTATACCTCCAAAACTTGCATGGTTAATAAAATAACCTCTCCACATGCAAAATTAAATCCTTGTATCAGATTTAAAAGTGTCCTTGTGACCATTGGACTTCTGTATTCTTCTCTCTCTCAAGTTATATAAGAACTACCGATTTTGGCCATTGTATTCTATGATCCACTTGAGTATGGTGAAGACTTGATAAAATGTATACCTTTTGATCAATAATACTAATATTTTTTACCTCATATATGACTATTATTTGTGTTTATTTGTAATTTTTTATTTTGTATAAGTGAAGACTATGGATTCCTTAGCATGTTATTTTCATTCTATCATCTATTTGCAGTTGGAAAGTTTCTTCTTGTAGGGCATGTGAAGTGTTCTAGGAAATATATTAGATTTAGTGAGTTATCCTATTCATTATTTCCCTCATAGGAATATTTTATAGTCCTCCTAACTTTTCACATTCATCCATAACCTCACAATGTATCATTAATGTGAGAAGATGAAGATTAGAGAAGTGTATTTTTAGTTTGTCATTTGATTTAAAGTGTAACATGCATATGGTTGGATGCCATCATGTTATTTTTTGTATCACCTCCATTAAGTTAGTTTTATTTCAGTTATCATTATCCATTTTCACCCCCCACATTTAGTTGAAATTGCAACCTAAAGTGGTACATCAAGGGAGATAGCCCTATCTAGAGATCCACATCATTCCCTAGGCTACCGATAATACTAGAGGTGATTAAATTGTGCCACTTTGATGAGGATATATTTTCCATATCCTAAAATTTTTGAAAATTTAAGTGACAATATTTTTTGGTACGCCTAGTGGGACTCTTGGTCTAAGAAGTTAAGAGATTTTTAGTGTTGTCTCTCAATAATCAACATTTGGAGGAATCTATCAAAGCATCAATGATGACTCCAAAAATACATCAACTAGTCAAACAACCCAATTTATCCTTTGAATATGTTTGTCAATTTTTTTTTTGTGTTATTTATTTCAATGATGTTTCATGGCTAACTTTGTCATTGAGTTTTGTTCTCTACAAGCTGGTGAGACATTAAAAGCTTGTCCCATTCCCTACCAATATGAACAAGTCATTAGTCGATCTTGTCATGGTCCTTACCAGCATCAATATGACTTTTATCAGCTCAAATATGATCCTTTTTATCCCATTAATTAATTATATCAGTCCTATAATTATCCTGCTCCATGTCTTGCTCCTAGTCAACCTAGCCACTACTCAAGCCAACCCATTTCCGCCTTCAAGAAGACACTCTTGGGCTATGAAAGGTATATATTGGATCTTGATACTTAAATTGGATGTGGTATATATGTTACTATTCATACTATTAATAGGGTGAGAGAATCATTAGATTTTATCAAAATATAGTGGGTACCTATTGAGAGTGTTAATTGATAAAGGCTCACAAGTGAGATGCTTGATGTGAGTGCTCTATCTTCTTCCTTAGAGGATAGGCTAGGAGTTCATGAAAGGAAAACTAACCATAAATATTATCATTCATATCAAATTACCTAAGTTTATTACCATCCATACATGACCCCTACTCATGATCCAAATCAAGCCTATTAAAGTCATCATTTTCCCAATCAGTTGGAGGAGAGAATTGAAAGGAGAAACCTTATGTTTGAAGATAATATTGGTAGAAAAAATGAGTTAGATAATATGAATTTTAAGTAGTCCATGATAGAATAAAAATAAGTGGATTTAAATCCCTCATTTCACTGTCATATTGTTTCCCCACCACCTCAAAAGGAGACTCATAATTTCAATGTCTTAATTTGGAACAAGATAATGGAGTCATGAGGAAAGAAAGAGGAGAAAAGTCTTGACAAAGACTGTGAGGTTGAGAAGAATATTGATCATATACAAAATTCTCCCACCTTTACTTAAGAAAATAATTCTAATACTAACATCCTAAGATAGAGTAAAATAATGGAATCATGGGGAAAGAAAGAAGATATAAGCATAGTCAAGGAGTGTAAAATGGAGAATGGAGTTGATCCTTTGCAAGTCTCCCCCACCATTACTCATGAATATTCTTATGTTTCATGTCAATCCTCATATATTATCCATACTCATGATGATTCCTATGAGCTTAAATAAATAATTTTTCAAGAGAACCTAGCCAAACAAATTAAAGAGTTGGAGTCAAGGATGAAGTTACTAAGCCAAGGTGTGATGGAAGATTTAGACCCCAAAAAAGATTCTATGCCTAAACAAACCCCATATAAACTCCTTCAAGAGATTTAAAAAGTTGAATTGGATGTTAATTTAAAGTTTAAGGAAGAAAATAAAGTTGTTTTATCCCAAATTATGCCTCCCCTTCTTAAAGAACCCTAAAAAAAGTCCCCAACTTTGCATTCTCAACCTGATTTTGAGACCTAAGTTCTACCTCCACCAACTAGTTCCTTTTTTCCTTATCCCATCACCCTTTTCCTTGATATAACTATGGTGTGGGAAACTCAAAAGGATAAATTAGTTTAGGAAAATTCAAAACTATTACTTGAAGAAGATGTAACTCCTTAGTAGCCTTAATGGGCTAGGTCACCAGATTTCAAGATGCTTAGTATTGGCATCACTAAGAACAAGATTGAAGATACTACATACCTTGACCCACAAGATTATATTATGATATATAAGGTGAAATTTGAAAACCCTAAAGAGGACCTAAGTGATGATTAAGAGGTGAGCTCTTGTGTTGGATCTCCTTGTTTAGTTGATGGTGAAACATACACTCCTTATGTTGAGGAAAAATCTTGGATGAGATCCTATTTAAATCTGAAGAAGAAGATAGAGTATATCTTGGCGTTCCAATTCATGATGATAATAAAATTGAAGATGATGAATTATGGTAGATATTTTAATATGTTTTCAAAGAGTTTGAATCTCTCAAAGGGTGTACAAATTCTTTATAATTGGTTACAAGTGATGGCAAGAAAGGTGACATTGTTCAAGATGTCATATATGAGGAAAATGAAATTGTCCAACATGTCATAAGTGAGCAAGAAAAAATCCATATCAGCCTTTGGAGGTGAAGGCAAACCTTTGTAGGTATTAAAATTTCAAAGAACAAGAGATCTTTCCTTTTGAGACCATGCCTACAAAGAAGATGAAAGTTGATCATGCGAAAGAGAGTGGGCAACAACATGAAATATGTAAACAAGGTCAAGAGGAATATGTATAAATTGGATACATATTTAAAAATTATCTACTTGATAACAAGTCAAGTGAAGTTCTAAGGAATAGGTCTGGTCCATCAAGTGTTCCATCTAAAGAGTAATATGCTTGGCACCCTCATCTATCTCATGCAAAAAGATATTCAAGAAAATTTCCCTTTGATCCTAGAAAGGGAGGTATGATTTGTTTTTAGTTTTATATAATAGTTGTTTCAGATTCCACTAAGTTATTTGACCACATGTGTGTGTGTGTGTGTGTGTGTGTGTGTGTGTGTGTGTGTGTGTGTGTGTGTGTGTGTGTGTGTGTGTGTGTGTGTGTGTGTGTGTTTCTTGTTAGTTTGCTTACTTTGTTTTGTGTGTGTCCTTTGCTGTGTGTGTTTAAGGTAGTCATTAGTTGTCTTGTCTTGCTCAGTGATCAATGGTCCAAGGTTTCCTTATTTGTATCAATATTAAAATGACTCCTAAGCCTAATGGATTGATAATGCTACTTGTCTAGTTAGTATAGCAGGCATATTGCCCCTATGAGTCACCAATTTGTTGACCAAATTTGATAATTAAGTAAAATTAGGGCACTTATAGGCAAAAAAATGACTTTATAGGTTTATAATGGGTGTAATATGAGTTTAATGGGGTGAATTATATCTCAATTGATGTCAATTAATGTTATATTGGCTTTGGTCAATTAGTTTTTATATTCATTTATCATTTTGGGTCATTTTAGGGGTTAAAAGGGTGCATCTAATGATTTGTACAAGTTTATTAGGAAATTTAAAGGTTAAAAAATATTATTTAATTCCCCATATGTCCTTATAGGTCCTAATTAATTGACAAAACTGAAAGGTAGTATGTTATGTAGAAGAAAGGGTAGTTTTCTTAAAGGAAAAGAAGAATTTGACACTTGTATAGCCTCCTTGGGAAGTGTACCACATGGGAAATGGTCAGGTAGTGAATATTTAGATTCCTTAAACTCATTTACATGTTTTTATTGATCTTAAATTTACATTTACTTATTAGAACTATTCTACTCCCTTTTGACCCTTCTTGGCAAACAAAAGTGACTGATAGGTTTTTACTTGGTACAGATAATTCAAGAAGTTTCAATAAAAATAATCATAGGGATATATTTTAAACTAAATAATATTAAATTTTATATTTTTATTCAGACGAATGGTGGAATATGCTTCATGAACCATCCTCATGAAGTTGACCTTTCAAACTTGCCTGCTAAACTGTGTACCCAATGGGTTTTTCCTTGGTTTGAGAGATTCTATACAAACCAATTATTGATTTTGATTAAATATGATGTTTAAATCCTCCTAAAATTATTAACATGATTTTTTTCATTTTTAAATTTGAATATATGAGTAAATCACCTTAAGTTTATAGACTAGTCCATTCTGTGTCATTGACAATTTTCCATTGTTTTTTGAATTTCTATGCTTTGTGAATGGTCACAAAGGATTGTGATAGTACCATTTACATTTTTTCAAGTTATTTATAATTCCTTTCACCTTTAAACCTCATTATACAAAGCATATCCATGTTTTTCCATCACATATCACACATACAATCAATTTGTCTATGATTGTCACACACAATCAGCTAGGTTTCATGACACTTGTTTCATGTTGAAAATAGGGTGTTTACACTTGTTTCAGGTTTTTAAAGATGTGAATAATTATTTTGAAAGTTTTTATATGGATATCAACTCACAAGAGGGTCAAGACAATGCATATTGCCTAAGTTTACACTTACTGTCTGTATGTACTGAACAATCACCTACAAATGACTCTAGAAGAGATGTATGAGTCATTTTTTGGGAGGTTAAGACATGAAAAAAAATTTCCTTAGGATTTTGGTAAATATAATTGAGCATGGTAAACCTTTTTAAAATTCTAGGTTGAGAAAACTAAGGTGAAATTTTGATCAAAGTTAATGACTAAAAATTCAAGGCCCATAGTCCCTAAAAAGTGAAAACGGAGGTCCTATAGGTTTTGGAGATGGCATATAATATAGTTTCAAGGAATTTTAATGATTTAAAATGATTTAATATTATATAATAAATATGATAATGAAATTGAATTTTTTTAAAGAAGGATAAGTAGTAGAGATTGGTTCTTGGTGGTCCCAAAAGTTGCCATTTAGACACTAAAAGCAAACAGTGAAATCTATAGGGTTTGATCTAAAAGAAACTCCTCCTCACTAATGGTTGAAAATATTGACTAAGATCCATTTTTTAATGATTCAAAATTATCAAATGAATATTCATGACACTAATATATTTGAGGAAGGATGATTTGTGTTGTTTTTGCTTCTCATAAGCTCTCCTAGTCCATACACTATAGAGATGTTAATCTACAATATGACATGTAGGAAGAGAGAAATTAAATTGAATTTCTTGAGAGATATAACAAATAAAGGTAAAAAAATGGGTCTAAGACATGGATAATCAATCATGGAATATATAAGAGATTTAATACGCTTGTTTCAAGCCTAACAGAGCATGCACACCTATAGTTTCATTGAGACAAAGCATAGTCTAAAAGGCATACTATTGGAGAGGTTAAGGTGTATGTGAAAGGGATGGTATATAATAAGAATTAAGGAAATAAATATAAGGTTTATATTTAGTTTTTCAAGTACCATGGTAACCTATAGGTGTCTACATACAAGAAAATGCATACCTACAGCTAGGGTATACACAACAATGAGTTAATATGAGTCTTAGGTCTGGTTTTAGGATACTAAAAAATGATTTCAGGATAGAGGAATGTTAAATGACATTTTTTGGGTTCATGGGGATCCTTTTAACATCTTATATAAATTATTAAGGATCAAAGTAACCTATAAGCAGGGTCAATAAATAGGGTTTCTTAGTTAGGTAAGGAAGATAATTAGTTTTGAAACTCAGGGTACATGTGAGGGGTTAAAGAGAAGTTGGACTTGATAAAATAGTATATGATCATAACCATTAAAATATTTTTTGACATAATAAACTCAAAACATGGTGAAATTTTTTTAATCAAACCCATAAGGCCCTATTTACAACCTATAGTTAGGTTATGATTGATATAGGCAGGGGACTAAGGATTGAGGTTGGAGTGTGAGAAATGCATACAAGTTGAGGACAGTGTTTGAGAATATATAAAGTGGTTCTTTTTTTCATGGTTCAATGGAAAATTCTTTCACACTATGAACAGGTCTCAAGGAAGTGTATGTAACCTTTAGGTGTGATTTTTGGAGGCTAACACAATCAACCTTCTAAAACCCCCTACATAGTCTACCCTCCAATAAGTCTAACTTAGAATTTGGATTAATTGAGAGGTATTTTTACCCAATATAGAGCTGGTTTTTGGTTCATATAACATATATGAAATATATATGCCTGTCAACCATGTAGTCTATTTGAAAAAATAGGGGAAGTGTCCTCTATGTTGTCTCAGATAGGGGACACTTCCCTAAGAGCATAAGTATGCAATTTTGAGGAATAGGACAAAAGAGATGAATCAATAGTTGGGGAAAAAATTAAATAAGGTATGAAGAGTTGTAAAAAATAAATATTAACATGGTATATCAAGCACAATGGATGGAAACCAAGCAAGATTGTCTATATGGTCAAGGTTGCAGTCAACCCTTCTAGGCATGTTTAAGCCCAAAGTCCCAATAAGAGACCAATGTTAATTTTGGCCTTAGACATGAATTTAGACCTATTAGATCATGTTTTTGAATGGATTTTGATTTTTTTGAGCTATTTATGTGTAGGGGAACCCTTAATAACTCACCTTGATCTTCAAGGACAAGGTAGACCTATTAGGCAAGGTACAAGCCTAATGTCCAAATGAGAAGTCATTATCAATTATAGACCTAGGTGAGATTTAAAATGTATATAAAAATGTTTATGGGCTAAAATTATGTGTTTTAGGCATATAAATAATCAATGAAAATCCATCAAAGGCTAATTTGGTCTTAAGTTACAATCAGACCTACATGAACATGATTATGCCTAGTTTCAAATGATGAGTCAATTTCAATTATAATATTTGGAAAGCATTATAATGAATTTTAAAATGTTCATGGGGTCTCAAAAGATGTGTTCAAGATTCCAACATGCAAAAAAAATCTTGGAGAAGCCATTTTTGGCTCAGAAACCCTTTAGGTCTATTGGAATAAAGGATACAAGCTCGATAGGCTAAGTTTGAGTACTCATATATTTTATGAGGCTTTGTATGGGTTAACATTGACTTGAAGGATGTTATAAGGGGTATTAAAGGCCATGATTGTGTAATTTTTCTTTATGTTGGATGTCAGAGTTTTATGAACAAACCTTAAGAGTGAAAATAAGCTATAACCCTTATAAACCCTTACTTGTGACTAGTTTGTGAAATTGAGGTTGGAAATGCACCCAAATGAGCCATTTTGGCCATGAAGTTTTTTTAAACTTGTATATTACTCACTCAATATCCCTCTCATGAAAATTAGTAGTACAGACTTATACAGATGGGGTGATAAACATGTTTTTCTTAATAGTTTTGTGTATTATGAAGTCTACAAGAGGTTTCAAGAGGCGAAATAAAGTTTTAGAGGAATATAAATACTTTTAATAACTCATTAATTTAATTTTAATCCAATTATAAACTCTTAAGTGTCCAAACTAGGTGCTTCAACTCAACCATTCAAAATTGGCATATTTGACAAGCTAGTGAAGGTGTGAAAACTTCAGGGGGATGTATTTTTAAGATATACATGTTAATTATAAGGAAATAGAGGGTATTTAAATGTTAATTCACTTCCTACCATGTATTTTAATGATAAAATAAATCTAAATTTGATGACAAATGTGTAGGGTGCATGGAAGAGTAGTTTTCTAGATAGTAGATGATGATTGCTCTTTTCTAGGTGATTCCAAATGGTTAGGCATAAAACCAATGCATGGAGAGGAATGTATGTTTTAATTGAAATTCATTCCAATAATTTTACCTGATCCTAATCAGTTATAAGTTTTCAAATAGGGATAATCATGCAACCAATTTTTCTGAGCCAGAATGGGGAGTTTCTTGCCACTTTTTATGAGGTTTATGACTTGGATTAACATTTATACATACATAACTTGAATGGTTCATCACATAAAATATAAAAATTAATAATTAACTCCTTGCATCATCTTTAAAAGTGTCCTTGTGACCCTTGGACTTCTCTCTTCTTTCTCTCTCTAGTTCTTTAATAATTAGCCATTTTGGCCATTGTATTCTATGCTCCACCTAAGTATGGTAAAACCCTGATCAAATATATACATTTTTATAAATAAGACTACTTATTTTTACCTCCTCCATGAATATTTTTAGTGCATTCGTTTGGAATGTTTGATTTTGCAGAAGTGAAGACTATGGATTCCTTAGCATATTATTTTCATTCTGTCATCTATTCATAGTTGGAAAGTTTCTTCTTACAGGGCATGTGAAGTGTTCTAGGAAATGTATAAGATTTAGTGAGTTATATTATTCATTATTTACCTCATAGGCTTCCTGTCTTGTCCTCCTATCTTTTCACATTCATCCATAACCTCACATTGTAACATTGATGTGAAAAGTTGAATATTGGAGAAGGGTATGTTTAGTTTGTCCTTTGATTTCAAGTGTAACATGCATATGTTTTGATGTCATCATGTTATTTTTTGTATCACATCCATTAGGTTAGTTTTATTTTAGTTATCCTTCTCCCTTTTCAGCCCCCAATTTGAGTTGCCATTGAAATCCAAAGTGGTACATCAAGGGAACTAGCCCTATCTAAAGTTTCACTTCAGTATTTAGGCTACCCACACGCCTAGAGGTGATTCCATTATGCCACTTGGATGAGGATATATTTTACATATCCTCAAAGGGTGTAAATACAAGTGACAATAGGTACTTCTTTCAAGTTATTCATGGATCATCAGGAATTATGATGCCTAGTTAATAAACCAATGCTAGGAGGATGTATACTTAATATTAATATAAGATAGGAGAATGTGGGAATAGATCACCTTAGCTAACTTTGGAATGGTTAGGAACCATAAAGAATCAAAGATGTATCGATTGATGTGCATTTATTTAGAATTTGTGTAGTTCTTAATAACATAGAGGACATTAAAAATTTCTTCAACTATGGAACTTTTCATATGTAATACACTAAGTAAGATAAGAATTAAATGGTCACCTGATTGATACCATATAACTTCATTAATGGATTATTTTATAAGCTTGGCAAAGATGATGTATTATGTAGAGTAGCTCTAGATCATGTGCATGCACAACTCAATCAAGAGGCTCATCAAGGAATTGAGGTGTTCATTTCACAAGGGAATCCACTACAAGGAAAATAATTCAAAGTATCTTGTGGTGGTCTACATTATTTAAGGATGTGCACAAAGATATTAAACACTATGATGTCTATCAAAGGATAGACAAGCCCAACTAATGAGATGAATTGACTTTGGTACCTATGCTTGAAAAATAAGCATTTGAGCAATGCTGAATTGATTTTTTTGGACCTATTTCTCCATAAATAAGCAAAATCACACCCAATATATTATTAATTTGACATACTATTTCATTAAATGGGTGGAATCTACTACCATTCCAAACTGTAGTGTGAAATACGTAACCAAGTTTTTATATTAAAACATTATCATGAGGTTTGGATGTATAATGAAGTTGAATCTCATATGATTATCAATCATCTCACTTAATCAATCATGATATCAAATAATAAAATCATGACTTACCACCCACATGCCAATGGATAGGGAGAATCATCAAATAAAGTTTTGGGGAAGATGTTAAGAAAAATTATCAATGTTCAGAGAGATGATTGGGAGGATAAAATTCTTATGATTCTATGGGATTATTGAACACATTACAAGAGGGATATTAGTTTCAATCCATTCCAATTGGTATATGACCTTGAGGTATCAATGCCTATGAAATATATTGTGACTAGTCTATGCATTACGATGGTCATGAGATTAGGAGATCAAGATTCATTAAAGGCACATTTTATGGATTTCACTAGGATGGAAAAAAATCTTAAGAGAAAAGTGGACACAATAGATCAAAAAATAGAGTCAAAAGGCATGGCATGATTACAACTTGTGATCTAAACAATTTTACCTAGACTAGATGGTATTAATTTATGAGAGAATATTTAAAGCATTCACTAAAAATATATGCATTATATAGAAATGACCCTACATCATTCATGAAGTATCACCATAGTGTACCATTGTGATAAAATATTTGTAGGGAACCATATTACTGGTATGTATAAATGGATATAGGCTTAAGAAATATCATCTTTAATCTCTATCATTCTACTAAAAAATTGAATGGGAGTTGAGTGGCACCATGTAGTTAGGATTTGATTTAATGTTGTTTGTTTCTATTTTTTTTTCTTATCTTAGAATTTTTGTATAGTTTGTTAATTTATTTGAAACACATTGAAACCACTAGGAACTAGTTATCATTATAAGATATAATCACATTCTAAAGACAAAAAATCGAAGGTAGATTAACACAAATACATTAAGCATTGTAATTAAGTTTAGGAAGGTGGTGAAAAGATAGGTATGATGAATGGATGGCCAACGGTCAGGTAATACCATTAATGACATGATGTTTTAAAAATATTTCATCATTTTTGAAGTAGATTTTGTAATAAAAGGACAAGTAGATACATAAAACAAATTGATTAACCAAAAGGATAATTACTCACCTATAAAAATTGCCAAATAATTAAATTAAATATCCTAGGCACTAAACATACCTATCAAGGTGATTTAGAACAACTAGTATTAATTGAAAAGGAAACATTCATGTACACGTAGTCAATGCATTCAAATTAGGTGGTGTCACAAAATTGGGCACAACAACTATATAAGAGCAGGGTATAGACAATGATAAAACATTACAACATTTGGATAATAAAAGACTTATATGATATACCTTTTGAATACCTAATAATGAATAAATTTCAAGACAAAGCACAACTAATCATAGCAATCATTCAATCCAGACCATTGATTGAGCCATAGAGAGAGGTCATTTATTGATTCTACTATTATATGGACAAAATGAAGAAATGAGAATTGGGATAGGTATCCAATACACTAAATATAATGATCTAAATATGTTTAACTTCATAGATGCAGTATAAACTACTCTATTTGCCAAATATACTCAAGGAGTAACACAAGGAGGAGCCCTAACACTTCAACATTCACTATGAGGATCTAACACTAAATGATTAATTAAGCTACCTACATTTGGGTAGTTAGATGATGTTATGATGAAATTTTTGAGTTGATATAATCAAGGGGATATCTATTTATCTCATGATGTTATAATGTGTATTTATGTGCACACCATGGCATGAGCAACTAGTCTAACCAATCATGACAAATATGTCCTTCTTTATTACTCTACATGACCAACAATCCATTAAGATATCAGGGAAAAATATACCACTAAGGAAGGGTGAGGAACTTATATTGACTTGATATATGATGATTCATTATGCATCATGGTTTAATGTATCATTAAAATATTCTAACAAATGACCAATTAAGAGAAATAAGTGATAAAAGGTGTAGTTTACATTGCTTATTACATGATGAAGCTGTGGGAGGATTTTAATTGGCCTAGATATTTGGTAACCAAACTCACCAATAATGTAGATAAGGTACTTGAAAGAAGCACACATACATTTTAGTACCAATTTTTATTTCTATTATTATGTTTCACATAGTGGAACTATCCACTAGGGCCAATTAATGTAACTCTAAATTTTTGGATAGTTAATGCCTTTGCAAGTAATGCATGAACTAAGACAAGATAATATTATGAGAAATTGGGGTGATTTAACACATGGTGGATTGAATCCCTAGCCTTGATATGATCATACCGTAAGATATTATAGGATGTAATGTCATAATAGCATATAGATCAAGCTTAATGACTTGGCTACTCCAACTATGACCCCAATGCCATTTTTCATTTCAATAATCAATGTGAAGGATTAAGTGTATAGGTAAAAGGCCCTAACTATGATTTTGGTTCCTCAATTAAAATTTATACATCTATAGGAAAAATAACCACAAGTAGAACAAACACCCCTGAAATAATTAATATAATTGCAAGCTCAACTAACACATCCATCACAATTACAAGCTCCAATGTTGTAAGAGAAAAGAAAGAAGAAAAAACCTATACACAAAGTTTGAAAACCTATACCAAATAAAATATGTAATAACCTCATTGGGGTCAACTAGAAATATGTATTTTTTTAATTTATCACATATACCAAAAATAGATTACACTGTGAGAATTTACAAAGATCATGTGAAATACTCAAGTAGATATTAGCAATAACCATATTACATCACATATCACTAATATCTAATATCACGAGAGCACATCATAATGAAAATATAAAAACTAATATTATTAACTCAACTACAACTGATACAAGCCTATAACCACCATTGTCAATGTACACTAACAAGTAATTATAACTCTTCATGATAATGTTCAATGATAACTACAATAAAATACAATGTACATATAAGATACATGGATCCACCAGAGCATATTTACTAAACTCAAGTATATATGGAAATGTAGTCATATAAAATTTCAAAATTGATATCTTAAGTGTAGATTGTGACACCCAACCCATAGGTCCCTCTTGCATGCTCTCATGACCCTTTTAAACACCTTTTTGCTTATTCCCAGTCATCTGTAGACTTCCAAAACCTAATTCCAACTCAACCAAGCTACATTTTCCATGATAATTCCATCCCCTAGGTCCCACACCTATAGGAAAATATCACCCAACTAGGACTATAATGCTGGACCCTAGGGTGTTTGATTTTGGCACTCCTATCCAATTACATTTTTAGATCCAACAATCATTTCTCTCTAGTTTCTATCCTTCATCTTGTCAACCTAGCATGAATACATTCAACCCATGACCATTAGATCTCTATTAAAATCCCATTTAAAGTTCATTTAGAGTAGGTTGACAAGTAAGACCACTACGGAAAATCTCCCTATTCTCTGCATACAACCATCTAATATAGTTACAAGCATATCCAAATCCTTACACCAATCCCTAGTCACCTCAAGCACACCTAGTTTAGAATTTTTGAATTTTCATAATATTATTGCATAAAGAACATCAAGTGGGATAACTACATATGGCTTGATCCCTCTTCAGAGTATTGGTATGTAAGTAGTGCACCCACATAAGGGGTGTGGATACACGTTCAATACATAT
Source organism: Torreya grandis (assembly GCA_037957365.1). NCBI lineage: Eukaryota > Viridiplantae > Streptophyta > Pinopsida > Cupressales > Taxaceae > Torreya > Torreya grandis. The sequence continues at coordinate 2,007,005 of JARHVA010002909.1, read as the reverse complement.
TACTAACACTAACCCCCCTTATTTATAAATATTAATCAAAGCACAATGAAGTCTAGGGTTATAATACTAAATCATATCTACAAGGAATTATATAGACTTTCGATAGTCAAGATTTGATAGGGAAGCCACACAGGGACTATGAATAAAACCTAAAAAACTCAGGTCTTTATGAGTAGTCTGGATGATGATAATAATAATAATAATAATAATAATAATAATAATAATAATAATAATAATAAAAGGACTATAGAACTAAACCCCAAGGTTTCCTATTTAAATTATCCTATCCTTTCAAAAAATGAAAGTTATACCCTGATTGGTGATATTATCTTAGTCATGCACAACAAATTTTAGACCTTGTCTTAGCCATTTCATCCTATTTTTAGCTAAGTCTTATTTTCTTCATATTTATTGCTATTTATAAAAAGGTTAAAAATAAAAATAAATTATACAAATAAGTATTCAAATTATTTAAATATTATTTATTTTTTTAGTCAATTTATACCCTTAACTAAATTAGAAATAAAACTCCAATAATCTTAAAACTGTTAAATCATTTGGTGAACTTGACTTACTTCGTTTGTACATAAAAACCTTAAAAACCCTAGGAAAAATTTCCTTCTAATTTTTATAGTATTTTTTTAATTTTTTGGAAATATTTAAAATAATAAATTCACATTTAATATTTATATTTACCTTAGTAATTTTAAAAATAATTTCATTCAAACCCTAGTTGCCTATACTAGGTCCTAGTATTTTCCAGTATTTTTTTGATATTTTTCTTGCATATTGTTTTATTATTTTTGGGAAACTAAGGCCTAGTTCCTAAACAATAAAGGGTATAGAGTGAGGGGAAAAATACAATCAAATATACTAAAATATTGGCTTTGATAAATTTAATCTAATTAATTACATATGGAAAGAAATAAACTTATCTAGAAAAATAGGCTGAAACAAATGATTCAAGGGTTAAAAATTGCTGCATAGGACTAGGAAGATGTCAAGAATTTGGATCTATATTTCATTTGGTAAAAGGATAGGAGAACTAAAAATAATACACTTTGGGGTTTGATGATATAGTCTAGGTTATACTACTATTGTCCAAACTAGTCACAGAGGTCTGATCTTTCTAGATTTTGCTTGTTGTCCTCGTATGATCCTATATGTGAAAATTTAGATGTTGAATGTTGATATAGATCTTTGTAGAGATATTTAAATATTAAAACCCTAGGTCTATCTAAACATGTGAATAAATAAATAAATCAAAAGAAAAAGGGAGAAAATTGGGTTAGGGGAAGAATGATTGCATGATCTAGAGCCCTTATTATCCTGATCACTACCTACATTAACCCTCAAACTAGGGTTTTAGATCAAATGTAGTTATCCCTTAAGAAACATGCATAATAAACAAATATGATAGATGTAATAATGAAATTTCTCCTAGGCCCTTTTTTGATTAAGCATGTAATTCTATGTGTGATGTATAATGCTAAGCTACACTATTGATTGATTTTTAGATATGTACTATGCCAAAGTACTAAGTGCTAGATATAAAATGCCTTGTGAAGTATTTTATAAATGAGACTTTTTGTTTTTAATTTGGGAACTTTATTTGTATTTAGTGGACACTAAAAAGACAAACAAAACTTAAAGATTAATCTAAGAAGGGTTTATGACTCATTAAGCGAAGTAAAATAACCATTGAAAACTTAAAATGTAGTTAGATAAGAACACTAAAAATGGGACACCCAAAGGTCCAGTTATATAGTCCAACCACAATGCTCCTATCTTATAGGCTTATGACCTAGGGCGATGAAAATAACTAGTAAATAGAGTCTCTCTGAGCTAGAATGACCATTTGAAAGGCTATGGATGACTGGAAACAAGCAAAAAGGTGACTCAAGCATGAAACAAGACCATGATAAGTAAAATAAAAAGACATGGCTAAATGTGAACAAGGCTCATACTCTCCAGTCAAAGTTTCATGTCAAAGGACTATAAAAAGACATGATATGTGTGGTTACTTGACTCATTTAGGGTGTATAAATTTTCTCCCCTTTTATTTTAGTGATACAATGAAATGAAGTACTAGAGTAAAATAAAGAAAAGAAAATGCATACTTGAACTTACCTACGTGGAGATAAATGTGCTGCAAAGGTTCTAACTCACTTCCTAACCAGGGAAGTAGATGGAGATCTAAATAGTTCTTAGAGAAAGAAGGAATCCATAACATGGATAACCCTTATATTGAGTCTGAAAGTGGAATCTATGTAACATGGAGAAGGAGGACAATGCTTGCCCCATGTGCTGAATCTGAATAAAGATGAGGATTGTTCAGAGTCCCAAAACCAATGTCTATCCTCTATCTCATATAATCTCATGTAATATGGAATGTGTGTATAGAATATATATAGTGTGAAGAGTAAAATATATCATTCCCCCACTATGAATATCTAAACTATAACTAAGAAATGCTTAGAGGCCCAAAACTAATGTCTGGCATTTGTCTTACACAAACTCGAGTAGTCTAGATTTGGGTGACGCAATGGACCAACCATTATAGATGACTATGCAGTATAATATATTGACAACCTAGGTAAAATTGGGTATAGTTTAAAAATATGGTTAATGTGTAATAAGATAATGGCATGTATTACCATTCCATATGTATAATCCTAGATGATGAAGAACATGAATATCTGTGTGATGCCCCCAAATTTGATATGTGAGTGATTCATATATATATAATATTTTAATATGTATAACCATATGTGATATGACAAATCATGCTATGACCCATGTGCAAAATTGGATATCAAAACACTATGCTCTATACTATGCCTATAATTTACTATCTAGTCATATAATTGTGTCATGCTATATGAAGCTATACGTATGAGACATGTAATAATGTACATGCCCCCAAATCTAGTATATGAGTCTAAATATATATTTAAGTCACTATGAATCCATATAAGTTGAACCACTATATCTAAATAATTTGTGTAGCTATAAGCTGAAATCATTATGGATCCATATGATCTAAACCACTATATCTAAATAGTCTATGTATATGTAAACTAAAGCTATATCCCTCTGAATGTCATGAGTAATGTTGAGTAACCCATGTAATATAAATCAATGTATATTTCAACCAATCTAAGATGAATTTGATAATTTGAATACTAGAGGTGTAAGAACCATGTTGTATCCACTTATGAGAGTGGATGCTAGGTAAGTGTAGAAATAGTAGGAATGATGCCCCCATTTTGTGGAGAGGGATGAAATTTATGATAGAGGAAGTTGAGATAAAATTTATTACTAATGGTGTAATGATAGAAACAATGTTGGATTGTTTTGAATAACATGAGAGGTTGTTTTATTGATTAGACTAAGTTATTGAAAGTGGAACAAGTTTTGATTGGTGATAATCAAGGTGTGTGTTTGAGTACAAAATAAATATAAAGATGTGCATTCTATAGTAGGCAAATGAAGTATTAAGAGAGTGAAGCTAGCATGATATCAAAGGTATCATTGTCATGATTTCATTGAAATAAACTATTTGAAAAATGGAGTTACAGGGTTTAAGTTATAGGTAAAATGGTGTTTGCTTTGATTGAGAAAGATTGGTAATATAGGAAGATGGATTAGTTATCGATTCATTTGTCTATTGAATAGGTTGAGATTTGGAGCTCTAGAGTAGGAGATATACTAAGGAGATAAGCACCTACTACAACCTAGTTTGATCAGTTAGTAGATTAGGTTCAAGATGGTGGTGATGTTACCCTAGTTAGTAACTAAAATGCATGATTTTTGCTTGTTTAGAAGCCTATTTTTGACATTTTCAAAATATTTAAAATGTCCTAGGGAAATTTTCACTAGTTTTAGCACTTCTATGATACATATAGTGCTACTATCCAGGTTACATTGCTCCTATATAGGTTGTAGTACTCCTATCTAGTGTTATTGTCGTATACCCAATGTTGTCCTAAAGGATTGATTTTTTGAGATGTTGCTTGGTTAGTGATTTAGCATTGTGGACTGATACATTTGTTATTTTTGGTGTTTTTAAGGTGAGGTAAATATGAGAGAGTTCCATAGGATTTAGGTGATGGATACAATGAGACTATTACCATTGTTTACTAATAAGATAGCTATCATGAATAGGGTAGGGCTGGGTCATGTGTGTGACTTAGGCATAGTGTAGTGGGATAGATATCTGATTATTGCCTTATTTGAGAGGTGAAATTTAGATATATGTACTTTTTATCATCTTACATGGTAGATTACTATGACACTGGAGGATGTGTATCACATTTTACATTTACTAATTATTGGATGACATGTGACATTGTAGGATGACATAGGTGTTGAAGCTATTGATCATGTATCCTTGTATTTTGCTAGTATACCCATAGTTATACATTTAAAGCATAGTGATAGTGATTTACTATATTTAGTTATTACGTAGTCGAGTGTTCCACACTATGGTAGTGGTTGGCTAC
>JARHVA010002909.1:1892500-1997500 GCA_037957365.1 Torreya grandis | reverse complement strand
CTATCTAGTAGTGCTGATAATATGACACATGGGCTATCCCACTCTAAATCAAACTGTAGTGGTGCCTTGTTGTTGTTATTTGTTGTACATATTGTAGGTTTTGATCTAGAAATTGGTTCTCTATTCTTAACTTGTTGATTTTTTGGTTTTGGTCTCCTATATTATTTATGACATGGTGGATTTTGTGTGCTAGGATCTATAGATGTAGGTAATACTATGAAATCTTGAGTAATGTGATCAATTGAATTTGCCTCAATCAATCCCATTTTTTTCCAAGACTAGAACTGTATAACATAGGTGTCAAAAACAAGCTTATGTCTAATATAATATATGCTCAAGTAGAGGTTGATGAATCTCTAAATATTTTAGTTTATAGACTAATCTTAACATGTGCATATTGAATCATAAGATATAATCACTGACTGGATCTGAAGCATTCTGATGCAATGTGGCAAGTTTATCATATTTGATAAATGCCTCCTCTAAGTCATCATATTGTATAAGAAACCAACAAGGAGTAGATGAAAGAACCAATTCTATGAATTACCCACTAGTGTCTACTGGAACAACTTGAGTAGAACCAAAGGACTTGCATGAGATGGTAAATCCTTTTGCAAAGCTTGAAGGTGTACCAATGGATATCTAGTTCCATAAAAGTGAGGCAATGATGGTATCTGTAAATGCTTAAGTAATGAAGCTGTTACAAATTTCTTCAAATGAGGGTTACCATTTAAATAATTGTCATCTAGCCAAGAATTATAGGCCTTATTTTCCAAGGTAAGGAGATGTAGTTGGTGTTGTAATTCACCAATTGCATGAATCAAAGAAATAATCTCTTGGGATGGTATATTAGCATTTTAAAGTGGTTCATTTAATCATTAAATTTGATCATTAATTTTAGCCATGGGAATGATACATTTAGTAATTGTATCATAGAGAGAGGATGTGCTCACTTGAATCTTTGGAGGAATGATAACTTGGACCTTGGTAGAGGGATGTGGGATACCATTCTCTTTAGGTGAAGAGTGAGAAACAAGTGCTACTATAGTATGGGGTGGCTTGGGAGATTCATTTGTATCTTTATGTTTTAGTGAATCAAATTATAATTGAGTAAAGTATGTGATGTTACCATTAATAAAATCATCACTTGAAATAAAATCATGCATAAAAGTAGAAACAACATTTTTAATACATGATGTTTGAGATGAGGAGTGAGAGAAGTGTTAGAAACATGAGATGCATTTTCTTCTTCACTATGTACATAATAATCATCATTATTCTATTAATTATCATAATAAAAATATTATTCATAGTCACTCTCATTTTCACATTAATTTGCATGTTCACTATCATTATCATTATCACTTCCATTTTCACTAGGGAGAGGTGTAAGAGCAAAATTTAATTATTTTTTAATATACAATAAATTATCATGTGAAATTGGAATATTATGTGTATATATGTTATCAATGGATGGAGTGTATGCATTATTTTCATTTAAAATATGAGAAGTAAGAGTAAGAGAGTTATCATTTAGACATTATTTTGAGAAAGTAGAGTTGAGAGCATGAGATGAATCATTTGAACTATGTATTGGCAATTTGATTTGATTGCAATTATATTGTTGTATTTTTAACGTAAAAGTAGCAAAATAGAGAGAGATTAGGTTCACATGCAATAAATTTATCACCAATAAGAGGTTCACTTGGAAGTGCATGACTAATTCATTTATTTGGTGCATTGTGAATAGGATAATGAGGTGAAAAGTACCTTTCCCATTTATCAAAATTATTTTATTTAGAAGAGGGAATAAAAGAGATAGGTTTGAGAGAAGAAGATGCATCTGATTTTTCTTCACTATCACTTTCACATGTATCATCATATTCCTCATTAAATTCATTGTAAATGAAGTCATTTTCTACATTTTTAGCTAATGTGAAATTTTGAAAAGTTGTCCATTCATTGTCATAATTATGATAAAAAATTAGAAATTGATCTATGGGATGAGAGGGGAGAATTTCCTTAGTGGAAATTTTATTTATTTCACCAAAAATAATATGTAAAAGAAATATTAGACAAATAAATGTAATAACTACTAACATAGAGACTTTGAAAATATTTTTGACACTCTAAACAATTTTAAAAAATTCCAATATATTTTTTTGAAAATTGTAAGGAAGGCTTGGGGTTTGAGGACCTAGTTTGGAAATCTAGGGTTTTGGGTTCGGGTTTTAGAATTTTTGAAAATTATTTCAATTATTTAAATATTAAAAATATATTTAAATAAAATAAATGCACAAAAATTTATACAAAAATTATAATTTTGAAATTAAATTTTTGAAAGAATAACTACTAACATAGATATTTTGAAAATATTTTTGACAATCCAAACAATTTACAAAAACTCCAAAATATTTTTCTAAAAATTGTAAGGAAGTAAATCTTGGGGTTTGAGGACCTAGTTTGGAAATCTAGGTTTTTGTATTGGGGTTTTAGAATTTTTGAAAATTATTACAATAATTTAAATTCTAAAAATAAATGCATAAAAATTTATAAAAAATTTAGAAATTTGAAATTGAATTTTTGCACAAAAATATGAAGTAAAAACCCTAAGGATACTTAGGGTTTTAGATTTGTTCAATGTAATTCAGGTTCACTAAATATTTTATTATTTTTGATAAACTAAGGTTTATTTCCTTAACAATAAAGGGTCTGGAGTAAGGGGAAAAATCCAATCAAATATACTAAAATATTGTCTTTGATTAATTTAATCTAATTAATTGCATATGAAAAGAAATACACTTATCTAAAAAAATAGGATAAAACAAATAATTCAGGGTTGAAAACTACTACACAAGATTAGGAAGATGTCAAGAATATATATATATATATATATATATATATATATATATATATATATATATATATATATCCTTTGTTTAGTAAAAGGATAGGATTGCTGAAAACATGACACTTTAGATTCTTGCACTATAGTCTAGGTTCTACCACTGTTGTCCAAACTGGTCATAGTGGTCTAATATTTTTTGGTTTTGCTTACTATCTCCATATGATATTGCTTATGGAATTTTAGAAGTTGAATGCTGATATATCTACTTGTAGAGGTATTTCAATCTTCAAACCCTAGGTCTATCTACACACAAAAAATGAAAAATACATCAAAAGTAAAATGGAGAAAAACTAGGTTAGGGGAAGAATGATTACATGATATAAAACCCCTGCTATCCTGATCACTACCTGTATTAACTCTCAAGCTAGAATCTTAGATCAAATTTAGTTCTCCTTCAAGGAACATGCATAATCAACACAAACAATAGATGAAAGAATGAAATTTCACCTAGACCCTTCCTTGATCAAGAATTCAAGTCTATGTGTGATGCATAATGTTGGGCTATACTATTGACTAATTTTAGTTATGTATTATGACAAAGTAGTAAGTGCTAGATATATAATGCTTGTGAAGTCATTTATATAAGAGACTATTTGTTTTAAATTTGGAAATTTATTTGTACTAGGTTGACATTAGAAAGACCAAAAAACTTAAGGATAAAGATAAGAAGGGTTTAGAACTCATTAAGCAAGGAAAACTGACCATTGGGAACTTAAAATGTAGTTGGATAGGATCACTAGAAATGGGACACCCTAGGGTCTAATGCTATAGTCCAATCCCAACACACTTGTCCTATAGGCTAGGGGGATGAAACTAACATGGGAAATAGAGTCTGGTTGAGCTAGAATGACCATGTGGAAGGCTACAGATGAATAAAAATAATTGAAAGGATGACTCAAGCATGAAATAATACCACAATAAGTAAAAAAAAGATATAGCTAAATGTGAACAAGGGTCATATTCTCCAGTCAGAGTCTCTTATGAAAGGACTATGAAAAGACATGATATATGTGATTGCTTGACCAATTTAAGGTGTATACACATATTTAAATCATAATTGCACATTTAATTTTTTAAAATTTCCTTAATAATTTTGAAAATCATTTTCTCTCAAACCCTATTTGAATTTACTAGGTCCCTTTATTTCTTGAGGTATCACCTTACATATTTTTACATAAAATATTACAAATGGATCTTACTCATTTCAAAACATTTCTTGAAAATAATAAGGAATTCATACTTGGTCCTATCATGTATATAAATTATGAAGTTTACCATATGTTAATGTAAAGCTTCATTCTTTCCATTTCATGCTTACTTTTCATAATATGGGATGATATTAAGAAAGTTACTACTAAACATGCTAAGATCACTTTCATTCAAAGAAATGTTTACTCTTATTTAATACAAGGTTTCATTACTTATTTAACATGAGATATCTCTATTATGTGTAATTCAATTAAGAATAAAATCCTTACTTACTTAGAGGATCCATTACATATGTTAACAACCACCTATCAAATTTCAATATCATATCTTATACACAAGAAAGAATTTCCTTCTCCTTCTCTCGCCAAAGAGAGTGATAACTACTTTTCCTCTAACCAAGTCCATGTTATCACCACTCCAAAAGGTGAGGTAGCCTATAATATTTTTCATAATGCATACATTTAACTTGTAGCTTCTTCAATCCCTCTTCAATATATGTGATTACATATTCAATCAAAAGTAACTAGAGTTTGCAATTGTGAGACTCTAAGGGATCAAATCACTAGTATGAGTAAGTTAATTTAAGAGTTACAAATGAAAAATCAATGATTACATGAAAATATCACAACATTGAAAAATTAGATTATAATACAAAAGTCTTAAAGGCACCCTAGTACCATTCATGTATATTCACCTTCACCTAATCAATTGGTTGCAAGCAATGTTACATATCAAAAAAATAAATCACAACAAATTAAATCTACAACTAGTGAGTCAAAAAGCATTTAAATATCAAATAAGAGTTAAAGTGAGGTACTAATGGAAATGATTAAATATAAGTTGATCAAACTACCTCCTCTACATCTAGTGAGAAGATCTAGACATTATCATGCATATCATAGAATGCATGGGCATCACACAAATTCATGTTTGGCATAGAAAAACATATACAATAGATAATTACTAATGAGGATCCTATATAAGGTAAATCAGTCAAGCAATACAAAATGACATATGAAGACATTCATAAATGGTTAAATTTAAAAATAGTATAAAAGTGGTTATCAAAGCATAACTCAGAATAACAAAAAGATTAAAAAACAAAATCAGAGTAAGAAATAGAACCAAAAGAATAAGTAAATCATGAAAAAGATGCAAATTTACCTATCCAAAATGAGGTTCAACTTTCAAAGTAGTATAGGTTTGGTCAAAAATATCTACAATAGTTTGATTATCAAGGTCAAGGGTTGGGAAAACATGCTCAAGGCATCACTACTCCTATTTTAGAAATTGATAATTTTTGTCAGCAAGGTTTGGGATTTGTTACACATCCTAAGGAAAATCATTCACAAACACAATTTATCAAATAAAAAGAGATAGATACAACAAAAGCCAGCACTAGCATTCCATTGGTTCAAAATCAAGATGATAATGATGAGTGAAACAATATAGGTTATTATGATTTCTAGGATACCAACAATGAATCCAAATATTTAGAGTCATATTTACAGCCATTTCCTCCTACTTCACAATCATTCTTGAATACTTTATTTGATATAGGACACCATGATAGTGAGTCTCTCACGAGACTCATCAGTTAGTATAATTTATTCTCAGTATTTCTTGTACATAATTTTTCAAAATTACTTATATATAGTCTCCATATGATTGATTGTACATGGCTTATATCAAAAATACCAAAAACATTCAAATATGTCAAAATACCAAAAAAATCAAATATTCTAAAATACCAAAAAACATTTAAATATTTTAAAATCCAAAAACATTCAAATAATTTAAAAACATAAAAACATTTTAATTATATGAATTATCCATGCTTTACATTTCTACTACCATGCTAGAATTACACTTTATGTTCTATGCTATTGTTTATTGATTTATCTATATTACCATGCTTCACTTGATCTTCTTTGAGTGTGTGTAGTGACCACTAGATTTTTGATTGCTTCACTCTACTTATTGAGGGGTCATACTAATTCATACATTTGAGACATACATCAATATATCTACCCCTTGGGGGCATCTTCTACATGACTACACCATCCAAATTATGTCATTCCTACACCACATACTCTAGTTATCATGTTGATGTACATTACTTACTATCTTACATAGATTATTTTATTGACACTCACTAGTATATAGAACTTGAGTATTTCTTAGAATATACTTAGTCTTGTACTACATGTCTTTTATACTTTCACTTCTTGCTTTGATTAGTTAGATGCGATTGTATTTCCAACATTTACATGCTTTTCTTTCTTGCTTTGCATAGCTATATGTGAGTGCATTTCTTAGTTTCTATTTTGTCTCTTGTATGTCCTTTAAGACATCTGCCAATGTCCTTTTCTTCTATTCTTGTGTGTGATTTAAAACATTTTACAATTTCCTTTGCTTTCCCTCTTCTATGTACTTGTAGCCCTCATGTCAACCTTGTTTATTTTCAATTTTATGTGTATGTGGAATTTGAACATGCCTTGTATGCTTGATTTTCAATTTGAGTGACATGTGCCCATGTCCCCTATTTTTTTGTACCCTTAGCCACTTTTGTATGCTTTTTTTTTCTTTCCTTGAATTCTTGTTTACTTGTTTTCTTCTCAACTATTTGTAATGCCATGATCTACATCATGCATTATCTTGCTTTCTTGGATGCCATGATCGACATCATGATCCATCACTCCTTGAAAATTAACAACTAAAAACTAAAAATACTTATATTTTTAGTTTATTATATATTTCATGTGATATTACATTGTTATATCTAAGTATACCCCTATTGATCTAACAATCTTTCATACAAACTATGCTACATCTTGAGATATCTTGTCGATTATCATTACTATATCATGTATTCTCATAGAATAACATAATTTTAGGAATTTTTATTCTAAGAATAGTCATTTAAGGGTATTAATTCCTACCTTTATAGTATGGGGCAACACATAAGGGTTTTGTCACAAAGATTAGATCTCCTATCAGTCAAAAAATTAGCTTTCAGAACACCCAAAATAGTATCGAAACTTCAAACTAGGCAGAACAAATCATGAAGACAATGAAAATTATAGAATAATATTTAGAATTAATACATGACAAGATTTTAAAGATTGGAATACAATGTTGGATAATAGTGTGTCATATTTTGGCAATCCTATCCAAATAAAAAAATAACTAGATTTTATAGAAATAAATAGAAAGGTAAGACCAGTTACAATTTTTTCAGCAATAGTCCAGTTTAGAATCAATAGTTTTAGTATGATTTTTATTAGATAATACAAATATAGGGGGAATTATGCATGACATGATGGTTATCACTTCCATTTTTAGATTAGGCAATTGGCATAACTTCTAGATCAAAATTGATGTTTCAAACATCAATGATTGGGGTTAATGTGCATGACACATTTGGCTTCTTTTCTTTCTGATTTTAGTATATTACCCAAATATTATCAATAGTTGCATTCCTTATTCCATCTATAGGTGGTTGGCATCATTCTTGAGTGGCTTCCACATAAGCCTATTAACTAGTTTCAGAGTGGATTTCATACAAGCTTAATCTTTACCTTTTTTGAGTGGCCTAGTTTCTAGCACATATTTAGCTATCCACACCATATTGTTAGATTATAAAAAATTCATGGGCTTCAGGATCCATCTCATACAACACACATTCACACCAATATCAATTCATATATTCACTTCATAGGGCAATGATGGAGCCAAAATACTAGCTATCTTTTATATTCTTGATCCACCTACTTAGAGAGATTAGACACACAATCCAAACATCAATTAACACATGTATGATCACATAGCTTCACTTAATGGGTGATGATGTAGCCAAAGGAACAACCTTTGAATTTTTGAGCTAATATTAGGGAATTAAGCACTTATCTTCATTCATAATATTACTTTTGGTATAACATCATTCAACACATACCCAACATCACTCAACATCACATGTTTTATATTGATTTATATACTCAGTGAGGTGTATTCATTCCTTTCTCTTCCTCTCTCATACCTAAATTTGTATGTTATTATTTTAGATAGAGTGTATTTAGTAAGAAATGATCTACTCTTTATTTTATCTTATAGATTTCCACTTCATAATGTGCTCTCTCTATGCACACCCAACATCACATAGCTTCATGAGCTTCAACCTTGCATGTAAGTTTAGGTACACTTTCTACTTTTATTTTATTTTAGTATTTCATCTTTATTCATCACTAGAATAAAGGGGGGAAAATATAGTCATATAAAATATCAAAATTTGTAGCTTGAGCATGGATTGTGACACCTAACCCATAGGTCCCTCTTGCATGCTCTCACGAGCCTTCTAGACTCCTTTCTGCTTATTCCTAGTCATCCATAAACTTTGAAAACCTAATTCTATCTCAGACAAGCTACATTTCCTATGGTAATTCCACCCCCTAAGTCCCACAACTATAAGATAATATCACCAACTGAGGATTATAGCATTGAACCCTAGGGTGTCTAATTTTGATGCTCCTATCCAATTGCATTTTTAGTTCCAACGATCATTTCCTTTTGGTTTTTATCCTATATATTGTCATCCTAGTGTGAATACATTTGAATCACGAATAATATATCTCTATTAAAATCTCATTCAAAGATAATTTAGAGGAGGTTGGAAAATACTATAAAGCAAAGAAGAATACAAACAAGACCACTAAGGAAAATCTCCCTATTCTCTACATACATCCATCCAATACAATTACAAGCATATCCAAATCCTCATACCAATCCATAGCCACCTCAATCACACCTAATTTAGCATTTTTTTCATTTATATAACACTATTTCACAAAGCACATCAAGTGCAAGAACTACATATGGCTTGATCCCTCTTCAGACTATTGGTATGTAGGAAACATGCCCACACAAGGGGTGTGGATACACATTTAGTGCATATTACACACACTAACCCCCCCTTCTTCTTTATAAATATTAATAAAATCAAAATGAAGTCTAAGGTTTGAATACTAAATCAAATCTACATGGAGTTATATAGACTTTTAGTAGTCAATATTTTATAGGTAGGATCATATAGGGATAATGAGCAAAACCTAAAAAACTCAGGTCTTTGCGAGTAGTTTGGATAATAATGGTAGAAAAGGATTATAACCCCAGACCCTAAGGTGTCCTATTTTTGTATTCCTATCCTTTCAAAAAATGAATTCTAGATCCTTATTGGTGACACTATCCCTATCTTGCACAACAAGTTCCAGACCATGTCTTAACTATTTCATCCCATTTTCAGCTAAGTCTTATTTTATTCATATTTATTGCTATTTATAAAAAGGTTAAAAATACAAATAAATTATTCAAATAAGTAGTTAAATTATTTTAATATTATTTACTGATTTAGTCAATTCAAACCTTTAACCAAATTAAAAATAAAACTCTAATATTCCCAAAACTATTAAACCAAAAAATCTCTAGTGTTGTCTCAATAAGTAGTACTAGTATAGAGAGGAAGAGCATAATATAAGATATTTTTCACACCAAACATATAACAATGATCCATAATAATAATCTCATTAGTAAATAGCCACCCCTTCATAGATGAGTAGATAGTGACGGTGTGGGAATTTAGAGAGACAAACAAGTACCCATGTGTTGTATGATTTGTAAACTACACATGTAGTGTACCATACAAAACCATTCTATTCCAAGATAGAAAAAGAACAAGTAAATCATAGTCATGAAATGATAATTTCTCATTAAAAATACTTTGTTCCAATTTTTTATGAATAATATATAATAACAATCTATAGATCAATCAAACTCATACACATCACTTGATTGGACTATCTTCATCTAGTATTGTGATCATAGTAAGCCAGTGAAGTCCATCTCCCTCCTTAATTTTTATAGGTAATGTATATTGATCAAATAAAATTCAAACATAAGATTCATTTAATTTATATCCCACTAGTAAACACAACATGCAACATGCTAAACACAGGAGTAACCAAAGCATACACTTATTTAGTCAAACATATAAATGAATCTTACATTATCTCTATCCCATACTAGAAATAATGAGTATATTATATATCATCTAGGTAAATAAACATTCAACTATATATTTTAACTATCATAATTAGTTTTCAAACATACTACGCCTTGTGATAACTTATATTATCATAGTCTAGTATTCTAAGACATAACTACTAGTTTTTCATAATTAATCATAATAAAGTAGTCATCACTACATGGAAACACAAACTTATATTCAAGCAACTATATATAGTAAAACAAATCATAGTTCCCATGGAACACAATAATACACTATCAAAGCATTTGTTAAACTTTATAGGTTGTATGCACACATATATAAAGTCTTATTAATTGTCACAAAACATGTTATTAATATTAACAACCAACACACATACATTTAATTAATCAAACATATATGTGAGTCTAATCATAAAAATTATAGTGTGTACCATCTCGGCATAACATATATTTATACTATAATATTTCTTGATATTCCATACTATCATATTTCGCAACTACATAAAATAATCACATAAAAAACATTTGATTTCCAAAAATAAATGATCACATAATAATAATAATAATAATAATAATAATAATAATAATAATAATAATAATAATAATAATAATAATAATAATAATAATAATAATAATAGATTATACCTAGGTATACCCTAGTTTTAAACTGTATACTAGTTTTCAAAGAAATATAACCTATAAGTATGCATCACTATGCACCATTATATGCTAAATATAACCAAACATGTATACATATTAACACTCTCACATCATGTACTATACACAAGTATTCAATACTGAATACATATAACTAAAAGTCAATCGATCATTCCTAGAGAAATGGTGAACACATAACCCTGTTATAGCATTCATTTAGACATCTCATTCCATTTTCTAAAAAAATCTTTTAATATAGTTATAGTTTCATTCTTACAGACAACTAATGGTTAGATAAAATCATACCTCTAGCTACAAGCTTAGGCTTATGACCTCACACATCCATTTTTATTATGTACTTATGTTGCTTAATTATATCTATGTGTATATATACCAAAACAAGACTCAACATAGATGAAACATAGGATAATCCAACTAGCATTTACTATAAGTTTTAGGTATTTGAATGCATGCATTTGCTAACATAATTTATATGTAATTATTTAACTTATTTCATAATCCAACTATAGAATTATAACTGTAAGAATACACCCCTATGAATATATACACCTATATTTCTTATTAAGCATTTAGTAACTTGGCTTAATGTTACATTCACATCTTGAATTTTTTATTCACAAATTATATGATAAGCAACTCTTTAAAATGAGGACTACATTAGGTTCTCTATTTATTCTATTTCTCACTAAACCCTCAAAGGATAAATTATCCACACATAACTCCTATAGTTATCAGTATTCCCAAAGAGATTTTCATGAGATTAGTCAATCATTAAATATCGTTAGTGTTGACTATATTTTATAATCTAACCAACCCACCTAATCAAATCTGAGACTTCTATATAATTCCATAATTTGAAAACTACTTGATATAAGCCAATATACACCAATAATTCACAACTATTAAATTTTTTATATAGAATCGGCTATTGTTCTGGTCCATATGTAAAATGACCATAATGTAGATAACTATATACTTTTTTTAATTCAAAAACTTTTCCTAATTTCAATTTACACTAAAGTTTATGCATAAAATCATTTTCTAATAATACTCAATCCTCTTACGATATTTAATAGTCTCTTTTTAAAGAGGATGGAATACATCCACTTATATTGACATTTTCCAACTTTATAAAATATATATGTTATTTATAATGTTCATATGGGTCTCTTTGTATGACCTTCTCTCTGTTGATGGCCTACTTCCTATGAATTTACTGATAAATATTTTTCCAAAACCATTTGATTGGATCACTATGGTGATGCTAAGGTAAAACACATACCTATATACTTACAATAATCCTCATATACTATTATCCAACAATCTAATCAATTACTCTACATTATATCATTCCATTAGTGAGTCAATTTGGGTAAATACAATTAACTAAAAACATTCCTCCAACAAAACAATAATCACAATGATTTACTTTACTCATAAAATCTATAAAAAAATACATCAATGATTCATTAATTATACTAAACCCAACCAATATGTAGCAATTCATATATTCAGGAAGTCAAATAGAGTACAATGTAGTCCTTTGTTTTCTAGTACAATTTCAAGTGGTCTCTTTTTTGTTTATACAAATTTTTTAAAACAAGACAAATATTTTATGTTCAATTAAATCTCACTATATGTTCCTCATCATATAATAGTGAATCACTATTTTTTAATTTCCAAAGCCTCAATAATGAATCACCCCAAAATAGAGGATTGTTGTTTTAATTGTGTTATTTACATACAACGTCACAATTTTCCTTCAATTTACTTTGATATTAATATGTATTTATATCTAATATAGACATCTAATATAAATAGAATCACCATTATATTTATATAATCTATTCTTTATATTAAATGTAATATAAATATCTTACAGTTAATGTAGCACATATATAATATAATATATCTATTAATATGTATATCTATGTATATAATCACTATAAATAGAATCATTGTATGCATATCAATTATATATCTATTAATATGTAATTAGAATCATTGTATGCATATCTATTAATATGTAAATAGAATCATTGTTATTAAATGTATTATAAGGGTCTATAATTTATTCTTTAATACAAGCAAATAGCCTAAAATATATGAATTCATAAGACATCACCTAATTGGCAGTATACCCAAAGCCAAAACAATGCAATCTATTGACCTCCCTTACTTCTTTGACACTCCTCTCTTTTTCTCTTCCTCCCTTCCCCTATTTCCCATTCTTTTGATCCTTATTTTTTATTCTCATGATGTGCACCTTTCATAATCTCCATTGAGATAAAAAGGGGTAGCTTTCTTTTTTTAGTTTTTCTCTTTTTGTTTTATTTTAATGTAATTATTATTTTTTTTTTAATTTTCTAATGTTAGTCTTTAAATTTCCTTTTTTTATTTTTTCCTTTTCCAGTGAAATATATATATTTTTGTATGTTTTAACACTTGAATGTCAAAATTATATGATTTTATTAAATCAATTACCATCCATAAATATTATAGCAAGTCAAATGGCAATTTCATAAATTAACAATAATCTATATTTTAAATTTAATTTTGTCAATAGTATTCCTACCAAAAATTATGGTAAAACATGCCAAAAATGTAAAATAATTAATTATATTATTTATCTATACTAGGAAACCATAGAAAGTAACAATCCAAAGCAAATAATAAACACATCATAAGTAAACTATTTTTTAATGCATTTCTACCATGTGCTAACTATTGTGTTGGTGCACAGGGTTTTTGCTAGCTCTCTATCAACCTCCTCATTCTCTATCTATGTTATCCTCTTTGATGATGCTCTCCCTATGGTATGCTTTGAGGGATGAGTACTTATGTATCAACCTCACAATAAAGTAGGTAGTTAGATCATAACAATAATGATATACATTCATCATAAAATATAACTAAAATGACAAATCAACATGTTTGTAATGTAATTTCATACACAATAGCTACCTCATATCAAAGAAAACATGTAGCATAAGTAATATCCTACTAACTATAAAAATATATATCTCAAATCTTAGTAAAAAATATAAGTAAATCAGATGTGTCAACTATAGATATCTACTGATAATCAAATAACCTACTTAGTGAGGAATCATGATGTAACATCTTTCCCCCTAAATATAGTCATCATTCTAGATGACTTTAAAAAAATATAAATTCTAAATTTAAAACATTATTTTGTAGATAAATAACATAATATAAAGTATCAAATCAAGTAAATAAATGTAGAATTATTTCTAGAACTCATCATCATTCCTTCACATTATAATATTCCTAGAGTATTGGTCCCATAAGACCCTATTCAATGACATCTACCTATTATGCAAACATGGTCTGCAAGTGATAATTACTCTGATTGATTTTATTGTGATGACCGTAGGATCCAAAACCATCAAGATAAGCCTATATACTATAGAACTGACCACTTTTTTTACCTTGAAAGGTCCCACATATCTTAGTAAAAATTTCACTGACTTCTCAAGAGTACATAAGATCATCATACAAGCCAAAAAAAATGACCACGGAGAGTTCCACAAAATCTTGTAGCGCTTATACACATCTCTCTAATGTAGAGAGTATTTTTCTCATTTTAGAGAAAAATAATTAGGGAACCTAACAAAAATTATGTGTATAAGTTAATACTACCACTACCTCATGTAGCTCCTGATAAGTATAACATGTAAATACTATCACTACTCCATGGAACTCTTGAAAAGTATGTTAATGAATAAGAACTAGAAATACTACATTTTTAATGTATACAAAATTAAGGAATAAACATTTCCCAGTATGCATGCATATGGTCATATGATAGAATTTGACAAGTCTGTTTGTCAAATCTTGAATTTAACAAGTCCATCTATCAAATCTAAAATTAGTGTCTACTAGTCAATGTGAGACTAATTAGGATCCACTCATATTGCTTAGTACTCACATTCCTAATTCACTATTCTTCCCTTAGGTCTCCATGACCTCATGATCTCCAAAATGTGTACAAGGTTCAACGATATATAAATCCATACCAATAGATCACATAAAGAATTAATATATTCTAAATATTTCTATATGTGTCAACATACATACAATAGAGATCATACAGTCAATTTATAATTATATTAAGTTACTACTAGATAAACATACTAGTATCATATTTCCCAGCTTAACCTATAGCGTTATATTCATAGTTAAGAGGGAATAATGTTAAAATTAACATGACATACAAAGGTCAAGGGTCATACCATCCTTTCATCCTAGTAAAGGAATAAGTAATAAAATATCTCCTTGTTTGCTTGACTATAATGTAATAATTAAGAGTTTATCTCAACCCTTAGATTGACAAGGTGCTCTGCACATACTATACCCTACCCACTTTCAATAAAAGGTAAAAATAAATCTTTAAAATAACATGTTTTAATCCAAAAAATAATAATATCATTCTATTCAAGGGTGAATAACAACATAATAATTATAATCAACTCATAGTTCTTAATCTACAATTTAATATACAATTCAAGGTTTGCCACTCCACATGGTCAAAAACCACGAGTTAGATAAAGTAGTAACCCTAAAGAGTAAAAAGTGAAAATTAGAGAACTATCATCTCAAAAAATCTTACATACCCTCACAAGGTAGAAAGAAAACATGACAACTCAATGTTGCTAAAACACTACCTACTTACTAAAATTGTAAGTTTGGTATCACAATCTATTTCCACAATTGTGAGAAGATACTAACCACATAGATGTATCCATTTATCCAATTCTACACTTTTATCTCAATGGCTCTTCTCACCATTCAATAATAAGTAGGAGACACTATTCCATGAACTCCAAGAAATATGGTTAAACAACATTTTAGAAATAAGTTCCCATATAAGAGGACACTAAATCAACATCATGAGAATATGAATCCTCTCAGTAGTTATAATGATGTCAAAGGAGAATGAAATAATAAAAACTAAGCTAACTAAGAGAGATGACATTTATTCTTAACCCACATAAACATAAGGGTGACAATCCATAAACAAACTCCTAACACGAAGGAAATTCCCAAACAAGTCATCAACATTCTACTACAAGAAAATTCCCATTGCCATAGGTGGTACTAGCTAAAAAATGGTCTTATAAAATTTCCCACTCTTAGGATTAGTGCATATGAGACATAAAAATAATGCACATAAACTTAAGTGAGAAGCATCTTGTGATTAATAAACACTCACAACACAAAAAATAAATGGTGAAGGTGAATTGATTACCAAGAAGGATGTAATCATACTCAAGGTGTTAAATCTAAGTGATCAGACTATGGTATAAATCTTTTGTTCATAACTCATGAAATACATTATATACTAATCTATCCAAACCTTATATAATCACCATTGGGACACTCAATAAACCAACCCTATAGAAATTCTAAGAGGGTGAAAGTGATCCTAAGGATGCACTCTCACTGTACCACACACAGTCCATGAATGTCACATATTTATAATAGTCACCAAACCATATAGGAGAATCTATGAAGTCTTGAAAATCTAAAAATGGTGTAACATGGTTCTCCATTGAGGCACCACAAATCCAAAATACCAGTGCAATACTTCATGTCACTAGGTTCACACTGGTGAATATAAAGACACAAAAATGATAATGAAATCATTATGTCTTAGAGTTCAAGTCACAAATCGGATATGCCATGTAACAACCCCACTAGGGTCAACTAGAAATATGTGATTTTTTTAAATTTATCACATATACCAAAAATAGATTACACCATGAGAATATATAAAGACCATGTGAAATAATAAAGCATGATATTATAAAAAAGCATATCACATATCACTGATATTTAAAATCATGAGAACACATCATAATGAAAATATAAAAAATAATCATATTAATTTAGCTATAATTGATACAAGTCTACAACCACTACTATCAATGTATACTAACAAGTAATTACAACTCTTTATGGGAATTTTAAATTCTAATTATATTACAATACAATGTACATATAAGATACTTGGCTCCCTTAAAACATTGTTTCTGAACTCAAGTATCTATGGCAATTTCAAGTGTCATATCAATAAGTAGCATTATTGTGGGCAGGGAGATCATCATCCGAGTGATTTTACACACCAATAATGGAATAAAGATCCCCCACACCAATACTATTAGGAAATGTCCTTCCCTTCATGGATGATTAGATATTTATGGTTTGGAAATCCAGAGAGACAAGTAAGTACCTGTGTGTTATATGATTTCTAAACTATACATGTAGTGTATCATAGAAAACTATTTTATTACAAGATATCATAAAAGCATGTAAATCATACTCATGAAATAATAGTGTCAAATTAAATATAATTTTTCCCAAAGTTTTATGAATAATATATAGTAACGATCTCTAGATGAATCAAATTCATACACACCACTTAATAGGATTGTTTTCATCTAGCATTAATGTGCTAGTAAGCTAGTGAAAGCCATCTCAATCCTTATTCCACATCAATAATGCAGATTGGTAAAATACAATTCAAACACAAGATTTATTTAATTTAAATCCTACTATAAAACATAACATACAACATGCTAAACATAAAAGTAACCAAAGCATAAATTTATTCCATCAAACATATGAATTAATCTTACATTATATCTATCTCATACTAGAAATAATGACTATAGTTTATACCATCCAAATAAATACACATTCAACTAAAAATTTTAACTATCATAATTATTTTCCAAGCATATTATACCCTATGATAACCGATATTACCATTGTCTAGTATTTTAAGACATAAATACTAGTTTTCCATAATCAATCATAATAAAATAGTCATAACTACATGGAAACACACACTTATATTCAAATAACTGGATATAAAAAAACAAAAATACAATTCCTATAGAACACAATAATTTACTATCATAACATTTGTTAAAATCTCTAGGTTGTATGCATGCATACATAAAGTCTTACTAACTATCACAAAACATGTTATTCATAGTAATAACCGACATGCATATATTTAATTAGTCAAATGTAGATGTGAGTCTAAACATAATAATTATAATATGTACCATCTAGGTATAACATATATTTATACTATAATATTTTATGATATCCCATACTATCATATTTCACAATTACATAAAAGAAACACATAGAAAGCTTACAATTTTAAAAGATAAACGATCACATACAAAATAACAATCAAACAAGTATGGGACTATACCACCTAGGTATACCCTATGTTTACACTGCATACTAGATTTCAAAGAAATATAATTTATAAGCACCCATCACAATGCACCATTATATGTTAATATAACCAACCATTTATACATATTAACACTCTCATATCATGTATTACACATAAACATTCAATACTGAATACATATAACTAACAATAAATCAATCATTTGTAGAGAAATGATGAACACATAGACCCATTATAACATTCATTTAGATACTTTATTATATTTTCTAAAAGACTATTTTAATATAGTTATATCTTCATTCTTATGGACAATTGATGGTTAGATAAAATCATACCTCTAGCTACAAGCTTAGGCTTATGATCTCACACAACCATTTTTGTTATTTACTTATGTTGCATACTTAAATCCATGTGTAGATATAGAAAAACAAGATTCAACACACATGAAACATAGGATAATCCAACTAGCATTTGTTATATGTTTTATGGGTTTAAATACACACATTAACTTAATTTATATGTAATTATTTAACTTAGTTCATAATCCACTCATAGAATTATAACTACAATAATACACCCCTATAAATATATACACCTATATTTCTTATTAAGCATTCAATAACTTAGCTTAATGTTACAATCACATCTTGAGTTTTAGATTCAAAAATTATATGATAAACAACTCTTTAAAATGAGGACTACATTAGGTCCTTTGTTTATTCTATGTCTGAATAAACCCTCGATGGATAAATTATCCACACATAACTCTTATAGTTATCAGTATTTGCAAAAAGGTTTTCATGAGATTATTCAATCATTAAATATCGTTAGTGTTGACTATATTTTATAATCTAACAAACCCACCTAATCAAATCCGAGAATTCTATATAAGTCCATAATTTAAAAACTTCTTGATATAAGCTAGTATACACCAATAATTCACAACTATTAAATTATATATATATATATATATATATATATATATATATATATATATATATATATATATATATATATATATATATATATATATATAATCAGCTATTGTTCTGGTCCATATGTAAAATGACCATAATGTAGATAACTGTATACTTTTTTTTTTCAAATTTTTTTCTTGTTTCAGATTTACACTAAAGTTTATACATAAAATCCCTTTTAAATAATACTCAATACTCTTACGATATTTTTGTCTCTTTTGAAAGAGGAAGGAATATGTCCACTTATATTAACATTTTCCACTTTTATAAAATATAGTTGTTATTTATAATGTTTATATAGGTCTTTTTGTATGGCTTGCTCTCTGTTGATGGCCTGCTTCTTATGAATTTAGTGATAAATGTTCTTCCAAAACCATTTGACTGGCTCACTATCATAAAACTAAGGTAAAACACGTACCTATCTACTTACAATAATCCTCATATACCATTATCTAATAATCTTGTTAATTACTCTACATTATATCATTCCATTAGTGAGTCGATTTGGGTAAATACAATTAACCAGAAACATTCATCCAGTAAAATAATAATCACAATGATTTACTCTACTCATAAAATATATAAAATAATGCATCAGTGATTCATTAATTATATCAAACCCCAAAAATGTAGTGATTCATATATTCAGGCAGTCAAACAAAGTACAACATAATCCTTTGTTTTCTAATGCAAATTCTAGCAATCTCCTTTTTGTTTATACATATTTTTAAAAATAAGACAAATATTTTCTATTTAATTTAATTTCCCTATATTTTCCTCATCATACAATAGTGAATCACTATTTTTTAATTTTCCAAAGCCTCTATAATAGACATATAATATAGGATCATTGTTTTAATTTGGTTATTTACATACAATGTCACAATTTTCCATCAATTTACTTTGATATTAATCTGTATATACATATAATATAGACATATAATTTAAATAGAATCACCATTATATTTACACAATCTATTCTTTATATTAAATATACTATAAATATCTTATGGTTAAAGTAGTATACATATAATATAGTATATCTATTAATATGTATATTTGTAAATATAATCTCTATAAATAGAATCAATGTCTGTATATCTATTAATATGTAAATAGAATCGATGTTATTAAATGCATTATAAGGTTCTATAATTTATTGTTTCATACATACAAATCCACTGCTCTTATATGAAATATACAAATAAAACTGTTATCCCCTGTTAATCCATTTCACTGAAAAATTGTTTTGGGTAGACTATTATACAAATAGGTATATATATTTTTATGCACATGTAAATTCTCATTTTACCAAACCACCATATTTTATAGAAAAACATATGAGTTCATAAGACATCACCTACCTGGAAGTATACCCAAAGCTAAAATAGTGTAATCTGTTGACCTCCCTTGCTTCTTTGGTGCTACTCTCTTTTTCTCCTTCTCCCTTCGCCTATTGCCAATTCATCTTATTCTCTATTTTTTTAACTCTCATGATGCCCACATTTCATAATATCCATTAAGATGAAAAGGGCATGGCTTTATTTTTATTATTTTTATTATTTTTCTATTATTATTTTTTCTTATTTTCTAATTTTAGTCTTTAAATTTCCTTTTATTTTATTTTTGTCTTTTCGCATTTTTTCCTTTTTCGGGGAAATTTATATTATTTTTATATTTTAACACTTGATTGTCAAAACTATATGATTTTATTAAATCAATTACCATCCATAAATATTATATCAATTCAAATAAAAATTTCATAAATTACTAATAATCCATATTCGAAATTTACTTTTATCAATAATATTCCCACTAGCATTAATGGCAAAAAGTGCCAAACACAAAAAAATTTATTATGATGCTTAACTATACCGACAAACCATAAAAATCAACACTCTAAACAAGTAATAAACACACCATAAGCAAACTATTTTTTTAATGCATTTCTACCATGTGATAACTACTATAATAGTGTGCAGGGTTTTTTCTAGCTCTCTATTGACCTCTAACATATCCATCTACGTTACCCTATCTGATAATGCTCTCCCTCTAGCACACTTTGAGGGATAACTTCTCTTGTATTAACCTAACAATAAAACATGTAGTTAGACCATAATAGTTATGATATACATTCATCATAAAATATAACTGAAATGATAAATTACCATGTTTGTAATGTAATCTCATACACAATAGCTACCTCATAGCAAAGCAAATACGTAGCATAAAAAATATCCTACTACCTATAATAACATATATCTCAAAGCTTAGTAAAATTATAATTAAATTAGATGTGTCAACTATAAATATCCACTGATAGTTAAATGACTTAGTGAGGAATTAAGATGTAACAAAATAACTCGATAGATAATTTCATGTCTTAAGCATCCCATGGTTCCACGGATAGCTTCTAAGTGAAACCTACCTAATTTGGGGGTAGAGGGATGGGAAGTGATCCAATTGATGTTGGAAGACATAATAAAATAGGTGTATGATGTAGAGGAGGAAAATGAGTTATTATTTTGGAAATCAGTGCACACTTGCCAAGTATAAAATCAGGTAAGACAAGGCCTTTGGGTTTATATTACTCAAACACCTCCTTCTATCCTTATTGATACTATAGGAAAATAAGTAACTCGATGCAAGTTGGAAGATGAGACATTTTCAATAGAGTTAGTTGTAGGATCATCAACTACATAAGTGGTGGATTTACCTATAGAAGGTAGTCCTACAAAAGTCTTGTCCTAGTGACCATGAACATAATGTTATGCTAAACCATCACAAATTATGAAGGAAAGGATGGTGTCTTTTTGGCAAACCTAAAAAATAAAGTAGTGTGAAATAGTTTCAGGTAACAGAATAACCACCTTAGTTTGAAGGTGCCAAGAAGCGAAAGTATACTCTCATACCTCTAATGAAATAAAAGTTGGTTTACAAAGGTCATTTGGACAAAGCATAGCAAACCAAACATACTAAATCTAACAATGAGACTGAAGGGGATGAATTAAAATATGACTGAGGAAGTAGATGAACAACAAACTACATAGGGCACATCTAAAAGCTAAGCAGGCTAAGGAGCAAGAAAGGATAAAGAAAAGATAAGAAACAACATAACCAAAAGTTCCAAAAGTAACATAATATGATGACAGGAAACATCAACAATAAAATAAACAAGATATAGGTAATGAGAAACAAAATAAATTTGACCAAGAAAAGGATGCAAAATAGCAAGAAAAAGAAGTAGAAGATATTCGAAATAAAGATAAGGAAGAAAAGGCTATGTGGAAGCAAGCCAAAAAAGTTGAAGCTATAAAGAAGGAATTCAAGGAAGTATAAGTCATGGACAAATAGGATGAATAAATAGAGGCAAAGAAAATTTTTAGGAGGAATCCCTATGATGAAAAAAGAGGTGTAGGTTGCATAAAAAAATTAGGATGAGAAATAAGATCAATCTAAGGCTAAAGCTGAATCCAAAGCTAAGACAGAGGCAAAGTATAAAGCCAAAGCTCATCTTGATGCTAAAGCTAAGGCTAAATTGGAATATAAAGTGTAAGTTGAGGCTAACACTAAGTCTAAGATCAAAGCACCAACTGAAGTGAAGGAGCTCAAGGACAAACAAGCATAGGAAGAAGAATAAATTGCAGCTCATACTAAGGGTACCAAAGAAGTATCACAAATCTCTAGCCAGTGCCTACAGGATGTCCTTACTACATCAATATGGTAGACTAATTTTTAACTTCTGCTGGCTTAATTTGTCACTTTTTCTGTGACACCTATGACCACATCCATTTAAATTTCTACCACTATAATGGAAACATCATTAGATGTGACCCAACTACCACTCTCAAAATAGATTGAAGGAGCAGTCACCTTCCAAGAATCCATTTCATATAAGGCCTTAGATTTAGAGTAGGAAGTCATGAGGCTATGCAAAGAAAAGGCTAAAGTAAAAGAGTAGCTAGAAAATGAATTGTAATTAGTCAATAATGCTTGTCCCGCTTTAGCTATGTGAGTAATGGGTGATTAAGTCATGCTAGAATACAAATAATTCACTAATCTATTGATAGAGTTCATAAACAATTGAGGAGATACATAGAAAGTTTTGGTATTGCAAACAAAATAGTAAGCTCTCAAGATGGAAACAAATGTCATATGTCAATTCTTTGATGAATATGATTAGGTCATAGACACCATTACAAGGATGGTTAAGTAGATAACCCAATATATGTGAAATGGAGACAACATCATAATCAATCCTTGGCTACTATGAACCCTACATTTACCATTGTAGATAAATCTAAATCCATATTGGAGGATCAAATGGAAAATACATATAAAATGAGTGGTGCACTAAGGTAATTTTTGGATTTTATAGATGCTACTATTGACCATTTTTTGCCCAACAAGCCAAAAATCAGTCCCCTTCTGTCACTACTGTTCTAGGCCATTTCATTTTCTGATTTTGCATAAATCTGTTTAAATCTCCAAACTCTGCAGGTCTAAATCTACGGACTCTACAAGTTTTGGATTTCTACAAACTCTACAGGTTAGTCCTTTGGCACATGAAAGATCATTTCAAAGAGTTTTGGGTTTCATAAGGCTTCTTTGGGCTATGGTATGAAGAAAATCACAAGAAAAGTTGGCATGGTTGAGCCATTGAACCAGTTTAATGCTTTGGTTCAAATTGGTAGTTTAATCGCTCCATTTCAATTCCTGGTTCAATCAATAGTTTAATCACTCCATTTCAAAGCCTGGTTCATCATTTCAAGTCTATCACTTCATTTTTTAGGCTTGGTTCAATACCTTTGGTTTTGTAGCTTCCAGTTCAATCAGATGGTTCAATGCCAAAGTTCAACGGGCTCAGCACATAGTGGTTGAACAATTGAACCGATTGAATCATTGAACCAATTTTGGTTTGATGGGTTGGTTCAATAGCTTGGTTCAAGGGTGTGCCCTATAGTCAAAGGGTGGTGCTGAGGCAAGATGCCCTTACAGAGGGTAGGGAGCATTTCAAAATGGAGCCGTAGGGTTTTCAAGTGATGATAGGCATGTAAACGTCAAATTTTACACCATGAAAGCCGAAGTGTGGAAGGCACCAAGTGGCAATCACAGAGGACTTCAACATGCTTTTTTAGGAGCAGTGAAATGTGCCACATGTCCCCTACAGGTCTTGGTGGAAGCTGATAGGTGGTAACATTCATGGGTTTCTCCTGTTGGCTTCAAAGAAGACTGTGGTGGGCCCGAATGAGTTGCTAAGAATTATGCAGAGCATGCCAAGTGTCAGTGTTTGCGAGTACCAAAAAGGGGCTCGAAAGTTTTCTAAGGTAGCTAAAGGCTCTGTGGAAGTAGCCATGTGTCAATTTTGGCTCAAAATCCCTTGTGGAGGGCAATTCAAGATCTGAAAGCCCTTGTGGAGAGTAGAGAGTTTCAAAGAGCCTAAAGAAAAGGACAAAGAGCGGCCATTTCCTATAGACTTTTGTCTACGAGAAAAAAGCCTAAAATAAAAGATCACGAAGCAAAAAAGCCATAGAAGAGACCAAATGAATTTTTTCAAGGATGATGATGTCTTGAAAGCCATTAAATTTAAGCAAACAAACTAGCCATTGGGTGATGACCGTGTGAACGTCAAATTTAACATAGTGAAGTAGCCATTTATATTGAACTATCTAAGCGCCAAATCATGAAAGGATCCTGAGGAATGCAGTGACCCGCTAGAAGATCACCCTCAAGGGTTGAAAGGGTAGGAAGATGATAAGGAGTAGAAAAAACAAAGCATTTAAGTGGCAAAGGGAAGGTGAGTTATTGCAGATGAGCGGTGTGACCTATTTTCTATAGTTGGCATCGATGAGGGGACAAACCACAGTCTGTTTGTAGAAAAGAGGGGCGGCCATGTTCTAGCATTAATTTTTGAATGCCAAAGTAAATTTTGGCAATTTTACAACATGGTTTTATCAAGCCTCTTCTAAAGAATGACATTAGTAGCAATGGCTTTCCTCTTCCCAAGATTTAGAACGCACATGGGCCACTTGTAGAAAAGGGCACCAAAATCTTTCCCAACAAGTGCCAAGTTCTCTTCCTCTTCTTATATATTAAAAAAATATCATTTTGAGAAGAGGATCCACTCTCAGCCTTAAGGCAAAACTCTGCCCAAAAATCTCTCGGGCTTGTAAGGCAGAGCTCTGCCAAAATTTTACCTTGAATCAGAACTTAGCATTTTTACCTCCATTCTGAATTTTGCATATTTAGTATGTGTCTATGCATTTGATTCTGTGTTAAGTCATTTTCTTAATGCTTTTGTAGAATGATTACAACATGTCTGGTGCATTTTTGAGTTTCCTTTTACAGGTCTGTCAGAAGTGTCCCTAGAGGAGTATAGGTGAAGTGGATAGGTTGCTGCAGTGTGTCCCAGAACACCTCTAGTAGTTATTTCCTCCCTATATCTCCATAGACCCCTGACCCACTACTGTAGAAGGTTTTCTCATTTTAGATGAAGTGTATAGGTGCTTCCTTTTGGTGAAAAGTGTATATTTGGGCTGGGTGGATCACATTTTCTAGTGTATCACCTTTTCTTTTTTAAGCTTAGGCTTTGTTTTCAGCATCTCTCTCTCTTTTCATCCCCCACTTTTTTACATTTTAATTGTTAGCAGTAGGAGAAAGCAGGGCCTAAATAATACATAAGAGGGGGCTAGCCCTTATCTAGAGACTCTCCCCTCCAGCTTCACCAGTCCCATAGGTGAGAGGGGAGTTTCCATTGTTGCATGTGGAAGGGTAGGAGCTAGGCATCCTACCCTCAGGTGCAATCCACTGTGTCAAAAGCTTTTGGCACGCATGGTGGGACCAATTAGGACAAGTTGTGTCTAAAGAGTTAAAGAATTTTTGGTGTGTTCTTCAACTGACCAGCCTTTGGAGGCTTTTTCGTCAACACCAATGGTGACTCCGAGTTGAATCAGCTGGTTAAGCAGCCTTGGTGCCATTAATAAATCACTTTTGTATGTATAATCCCTCTGCACAAAATCATGGACCTTGTTTTCCTTCCTACAATTTTGATCAAGCTCAACATTTTTATGGCATCTCCCCAAGCAGCCCTCCTAGTTGCCCTTCAACCAAAAGGGCAAATTCCAATTCTGAGATCTTTCGCCATGATGGAAACCTCCTAACCTGGGGGGAAATAGTGGAATCATGGGCAGGAAAGAGGAGAAGAAATGTTTTGCTCAAAAACTTAAAGAAGATAAAGCTACTCCTACCCATGATTCTTATAATCTCCAAGAAAGGCTCTTCCAAGAAGATCTAGCCAGGAGAATTACAGAGTTAGAATCTAAAGAGAGATTCGTCAGCCAGTGTGTGATGGTCAGTTCAAACCCAATGGCACATTCCATGTCTAAACACACCCCATATACACACTTACAAGAGAGCTATCAGGCCATACCTGATATAGATGAAGTGCTGACCAAGTGGAAGGAGGAGAATCATTCGGTCCTAGCTTAAGGACTGCCTCCTCTTCCACATAGTTTTCCCACTTCACCCCTTCTCAAGGAGGAACTTGTTTTGTAAGAGGTAGGTGAGGAGCAAAAGATCTAATCTGTAATTCCCCAAGAGGCTATCATGGTGATAATGAAGAAGAAATCATCATTGAGGCTTTTTGTGAAGGCATCATTAGCAATGGAGAAGACTCAAGTCACGCATACATGTAGATGTTTCAGCAATACGAGGGGGAACATAAGCATGGTGAGCTCTCTCCCCCTTTATTCGATGAACTTACTTGTTGCTTCAATGAGGAGGATGACTATGCTGAAGAACCTAAATTGAAGGAGGATCAGGAGGATATCTTTAAACATCTATAGATCCTAATCATCCTGGAGGAAAAGGAGAGGTCTGTCTTCCTTGAGGAAGGCCTTCAAGAAGAAATCTTTGAATAAAGAGGTGATGTTTTGTGGGATGAAAAATCATTGTGTGAGTCCATTTTAGACATCACCACAGTCACCCTTCTTCAAGAAGGTCCAAAGGAAGTAGAGGATGAGTCTGACAGAGTCTTTAATGAGGTAGAAGGAAACAAGTCAGACCATGATGCATTGTAAAGGGACTGTGCAGATCAAATGGCTTATGGTGATGAGCCAGTAGCCACAAATTTCTTGGTAAAGAGCACCAGCATGAAAGATCAGCATTCAACAAGCCTCCAGGGATAAGAAGAATACATGTATGTTGGAGGCATGTTTGAATCTGATCCACTCAGATACCAGCCAACCCAGGTGACAGGCAAGAGGAGCAGGTCACCAAATCTCCTTTTCTTTCAGCCACTTGTCTACCACCATAAGTCTTCTTGCTAGGAAGGGGACTTAAGAAGCTTTTCTTTTGATCCAGGAGGGAGGAAAATATTCCTATTTAGTTGTATATAGTAGTTTGCTTTCAATTTCTCTTCCTGCTTTCCCTAAGTATACTTGCACAAGTAGTGTTTTTAGCCTTGTGTGTTTCCCTTTGTGTGTGGGGTAGAAGCTTTATGTTTTGATTCTCAGATCTTTTGGGGCTATTGCTAACTTTATTCAAAGTTGTATCTGACTCTATTCCTAATGGACTATAAGGCAACTGGTCTTTAATCATAACAAACATGCTTCCCCTGGGAGTCACCAATTTGTTGACCATTTTTTACCCAATAGGCCAAAAATCGGTCCCCTTCTGTCCCTGCTATTCTAGGCCATTTCATTTTTTGATTTTTCATAAATCTATTTAAATCTATAGACTCTATAGGTCTAAATCTACAAACTCTACAGGTTTTGGATTTCTATGGACTCTGCAAGTTAGTCCTTTGGCACATGAAGGATCAGTTCAAAGAGTTCTGGGTTTCACAAGGCTTCTTCAGGATTTGGTCTGAAGAAAATCACAAGAAAAGTTAGCATGGTTGAACCATTGAACTAGTTCAATTCTTTGGTTCAAATTGGTAGTTCAATCACTCCATTTAAATTCCTAGTTCAATCGGTAGTTCAATCACTCCATTTCAAAGCCTGGTTCATCGCTTCAAGTCTATCGCTTCATTTTCTAGGCTTGGTTCAATGCCTTTGGTTCTGCAGCTTCCAGTTCAATAGGATGGTTCAATGCCAAAGTTCAATAGGCTCGACGCGCTTCATTAAACCATTGAATTAGTTCAATAGACTGGTTCGATTGTTTGGTTCAATGCTTAAGTTCAATGAAATGGTTCAATTCCAAAGTTTAACGAGCTCAGTGCATAGTGGTTGAACTATTGGACTAATTGAACTGTTGAACCAATTTTGGTTCAATGGCTTGGTTCAAGGGTGTGTCCTATAGCCAAAAGGTGGTACTGAGGTGAGAAGCCCTTGTGGAGGGCAAGGAGCATTTCAAAAGGGAGCCATAGGGTTTTCAAGCGATGATAGGTGTGCAAGCATCAAATTTTACACCATGAAAGCCAAAAAATGGAAGACACCAAGTGACAACTGTAGAGGACTTCAACATGCTTTTTTAGGAGCAGTAAAATGTGCCACGTGTCCCCTGTAGGGCTCGGCAAAATCTAATAGGTGGCAACATCTATGGGTTTCTCCTGTTGGCTTCAAAGAAGACTGTAATGGGCCTAAATGAGTTGCTAAGAATTATGTAGAGCATGCCAAGTGTCAGTGTCTACGAGTACCAAAAAGGGGCTTGAAATCTATTTAAGGTAGTTAAAGGCTCTATGGAAGTGGCCACATGTTAATTTTAGTTCAAAAGCCCTTACGGATGGAAGTTCAAGATCTAAAATCCCTTGTAAAGGGTAGAGAGTTTCAAAGAGCCCGAAGAAAAGGACAAAGAGCAGCCAATTCCTGAAAACTTTTGTCTGTGGGAAAAAGGATCAAAACAAAATCTCACGAAGTAGAAAAGCCACAGAAGAGACCTGATGACTTTTGTCAAGGACGATGACATCCCAAAAGTTGTCAAATTTAAGCAGACAAACTAGTCGTTGGGTGATGGCCGCGTGAACATCAAATTTAACACAGTGAAGTAGCCATTTGTTTTGAACTATCTAAGTGCCAAATCATGAAAGGAGCCTGATGAATGCAACGACCTACCAAAAGATCACCCTCAAGGGCTGAAAGGGTAGGAAGATGACAAGGAGAAAAAAAGACAAAGCATTAAAGTGGCGAAGGGAAGGTGAGTTATTGTAGATGAGCAGCGTGACCTATTTTCTGTAGTTGGCATTGATGAGGGGACAAACTGTAATCTGTTTGCAGAAAAGAGGGGTGACCATGTTCTTGCATTAATGTTTGATTGCCAAAGTCAATTTTGGCAATTGTACAACATGTTTCCAGTAGGCATTTTTTGAAGAATGACATCAGTAACAGTGGCTTTCCTCTTCCCAAGATTCAGAACGCGCATGGGCCACTTGCAGAAAAGGGTGCCAAAATCTTTCCCAGAAAGTGCCAAGTTCTCTTCCTCTTCCTATATATTAAAAACTTTTCATTTTGAGAAAGGGATCCATTCTCAGCCTTAAGGCAAAACTCTACCCAAAAATCTCTCAAACTTGTAGGGTATAGCTCTGCCAAAATTTTACCTTGAATTAGAACTTAGCATTTTTACCTCCATTCTGAGTTTTGCATATTTAGTATGTGTCTATGCATTTGAATCTATGTTAAGTCATTTTCTTAATGCTTTTGAAGAATTATTGCAACATGTCTAGTGTATTTTTGAGTTTCCTTTTATAGGTCTGTCAGAAATGTCCCTAGAGGAGTATAGGTGAAGTGGATAGGCTGCTACATTGTGTTCGAGAATGCCTCTAGTAGTTATTTCCTCCCTATATCTCCACAGGCCCTTGACCCACTGATGTAGAACATTTTCTCATTTCAGATGAAGTTTATAGGTGCTTCCTTTTAGTGAAAAGTGTATATTCGGGCTGGGTGGATCACATTTTCTAGTGTATCACCTTTTCTTTTTTAGGCTTAGGCTTTGTTTTCGGCATCTCTCTCTCTCTCTCTCTCTCTTTTCATCCCCCACTTTTTTACATTTTTTTATTAGCAGTAGGAGAGACTAGGGCCTAAATGATACATCAGAGGGAGCTAGCCCTTATCTAGAGACTCTCCCCTCTAGCTTCACTGGTCCCACAGGCAGGAGGGGAGTTTCCATTGTTGCGTGTGGAAGGGCGGGAGCTAGGTATCCTGGCCCTGGGTGCAATCCACTGCATCAACATCTACCATATAGGATCTAAAAGTATGGCATAATGAAATTATGTAAAACACTTTTGCATCCATCAAATCCCAAATGACAATAGATAGATTGTATGAGCTCATCTAGGGAATTTAGCTAAAAATATATAATGCTAAGGCATTGCTTATAATCATAGATGATGATGATCAAGCTATCTCTTGTTGATATGGCTATCACCTAGATAATAGATGAGCCTCAGTTCGTTACTCTAAAATAACTTTGATAAATCATAAAAAAGAGGAAGATGGACACAAAAGAATAATTTACACAACTACCTTTGGTAGTAGATACATTAGAATCTAGTGGGTAAATAACTACTGAAACATTATAACTTCTATAGCCACCCAAACAAACACCTCCTTAGTTGTATTAGTAATTTTTGTGCACTTCCTTTTTGAAACTCTATACATATTACATTTTTATATAAGATAGCCTAAACATTAGGAGCAAGGATATAATGGTTGAAAACCCATAAAGGGTGGCCACCTAACTATGCTAGTCTATTAAAAACTTGAAGGTGTGGTAGGCTAGTATGATACTTTGTTAAAAACCTAAAAGGGTAGTTAATTAGTGTGCAAAAGATGAAAATTGGTAAATGGCCCTTGGACCAATAACTGTGACTTTTGTTAGTGGCTTATCTTTTCATCTCATTTTAGATCAGCTTATGAATTTATCATTAGATGGTTTAAATATTCAAGTTAAGAAACATGTTGGACATGGAATGTATCTTGGTAAAACTATGAAGTATATTAAAGGGGCATGTGTAAAGTGTATGATTTTTTCTTTTGTATAATTTTTTTATGTATTCAACCTTGTAAGCCTAATCAAGTAATAGAATAATGTGAAGATTCTTTCCTTTTGTATCTTAGAAAGATGGCATATAAAGAGATAATATAATTATAAAATACTATATATAGAACTTTAATGTAATAAAATATTATTTAATGTGTTGATATATATTAATATAATCATTATGTTATGGTTTTATTAATCTTTTATTACATATGGTTAATACGCAATGAGTAAATTGTTTTACTTTAATCTATTTTTGAATGCTATTCTAGTTATGTTCCATTTCAAGTTACATCTATTTCTTCTTGCTCTTCAGTGCAAATTTCTACATCATAGGTGGCATGTAATATTATCATCTCTTTTATGCCTGATGGTATTCTCGATTGCACAACCTATCCCTATAATTAACATGTTCTGGAGTATTTCTAGAAACCTTTTCTAACAAAGGTTAATGTGAACATCACCTTGAATGAGTTAGCCCAAATCATTAAGCAAATAAACTTGATACAATATTTTATTGAGGAACCTAGTTGGAATAAATAGAATTTAACACATGCCAATGTAATGATTCACAAGATTAAAAGTGAGGTGACCCATTTTTGCTTACTTCAAAAAAAAATTCACAACCTAATTAATCTGGGTGCCTCTACCAATGTCATACCCATGGGTATCTGTTGGAATCCAAGATTATCACTAGGAAAATATGATAAAGTAGTGGTTCAACTAGACAAATATAAGTATAAAGTAGTAGTAAATTTATTAAATGTTTAAATACAATTGGCCCCTAAACTCAAGTTTTAGTAATTCATATATATTCAAGTCTTTGATATCCAAAAGCCTATGGTATATTTCTTAGTTTTGACTAGTCTAATATGCTTAATGAGTACATGGAAATAGATTTCTCCCACATGTGGCTACCTTATATGGGCATACGCAACCAAATTAGATTTGAGAGAGAACCCAAAATGGAACATGTGATTATAGACCATAACACCAACAATGAGAAAATGAATCCTCTCATCTACTATTGGTATTTATACTTTGTCCATGAATGAGACCCAAAATAAAGAAGATATTTCCAACTCACTAGGATGTTAGAACCTATCAATGGATGGAGCATTCTAAATAAAAGGTTGAGCTATAAGAATTATTCTAAGCAACTTGAGAGGAAAAAATTACTTGGTAGGATACATATTACAGTTCCCATGCACAAATAATCTTACTAAATATGAAACTTTAGTCCTAGGCCTATAATTTTACCTCAAACATAATTTTATATAAATCATGGTTTTTGGTGATTATGAATTAGTGATAAACTAGATAAGAATCAAAATCAAGTACAATATATATTAACTAAAAAAGGATAATCATTAATCTTAGGATTTGATTGAATACATTGACACCTTTAAAATTATACACATCCCTGGATAAAAAAACCAAACCACCAATTCCTTAGCATCTTTTATAGAAAACTTAGTTCCTATTCAAGAGTTGAATCTATAGAAGTTTTCAAAAGATATTATCCCTAGTCCTTAATAATTTTGATAACTTCTATATGTTTGACTATGATCAACTCATCATCTAATTCATGAATAACATAGGGGTCTTTGAATCTCATATCATTGATGATAAATACATGAATCTAACTGATTAAATAGGTAATTATAGTCTCATCCAACTTAGTTAAAATTACATCCCAAATGGGATGGTGTCTTTAGACATGAATGTAAATCACTATGAACATGCCTTAAGGAAAAAATAGTAAAATATTAATGAAAAATACTTTGTGAAATTCAATTTGGGAACCACTTAGCACAACCATAATTTTAATATTGGATTTACTTGATCAAATTTTAGAGGGAATATATAACAACTTTGCTACATCTATACAAATATGTGATTTTGTGATCCTATGATGAGTTTGAAACCATTAACCTCAAAATAATCACACATAATACCAATTAATAATGTCCAAAAAATATTTAGGTAAACATAGGGACTATGAAACCTAAATTTAGAATCTATCATTTACAAAGAAGTCCATAAACTACTTGCTACAGAATCATATTCCTCGTCAATCATTCAACATCGTTCACAATGATTATTCCTGTGTGCAAAAAGAATGGAAAAAATACAAATTTATGTTTATTTTATAATTTTAATAGAGCCTTAGAAATTAAAATTAACCATTAGCCAAACTTGATGAGGTGATTCAAAATGTTAGTGGGTTTGAGATGATGAATTTCCTAAATTGATTTTCTAGGTACAACCGAATCTTGGTGGAGGAAAAAGATAGAATAAGAACTAATTTGAATACTAAGTGGAAAAATTTACTTAAAAAAGAATGCCTTTTGGTTTCATAAATAAAGGCTCAAACTTATAATTCACTATGGATGTCATCTTCCATGATTTAATCAGTAAATTCATCATCGTATACATAAATGACTTGACTATTTTTTCAAAAAATAGGTTACAACATGCTAACCATTTGCAAAAGATCCTTGATAGATGCATAAGGTATCAAATTTACTTAAATGAAAAAAAAACATATTTTACATCATAGAGGGTATATTAATTGGTCATATTATCTCAAGATAAGGAAAAACCATTGACCCATATAGGGTCAATGCCATTTCTAAAATCCCATTTCCTAACAGTAGAAGAGAAATGAAATTTTTATTTGGAAAAATTAAGTTTATGCAAAAGCTTATTTGTGGATTCATTGAGACTATTATACCACTAAATATGATATGGAAATAGGAAGTTAAAGTTGAGTGGATACCCCAAGCTTAGGTAATATTTGAGTATCTCAGGGATGTGTTTTCTCAAGCCCAAGTTCTAATAAGTCTATATTTTATAAGGATTTATTCATATATTCATTAATGTCTGATCATAATCTTGTGATAGTACTCACATATAAGATGGATGAGAGATAACATCCTATAGCATTCATGAGTGTCAACCTTAGATACGTGGAGTGAAAATAATCCATGATAGATAAGAGATCATATACTCTGGTCAAGACTATCAAGACATTTAGACACTATATATTATATAGTAAAGTTCACATGATTGTTCTTAATCCCATAGTGATGTTGATGATAAGACAAAATGAATTGGGGGAATACAGAGGGAAGTGGATGGAAAATACATAGGAGTTTGACATGGAAATTAAATTGACAAAAATGACAAGAGGCCAAGGTCTCATCCAAATAATCTTAGAGGTAGATCCTTAAATCAGTGTCATGCAAGTCAAACACGTCCATATTTTAGGGAATGAATAGTATGATCATGTCATAAAATATTTGATAACTGTAGATTATCTAGTCAAGTAGAGCAAGGAATAAAAGAGGGATCTTTGATTAAAATCTATCCATTATATGTTAAATAAAGGAGTCTTTTATTTAAAAAATTATGAGGGAATATCCCTAAGATACATGTCAATGGAAGAAAACCTATATACACTAAGCCATTTACATGAGAGTTTGAGAAGTATGAATCCCTTAGGGAACACCAAAATTCAATAATTATTAGAGTTGGTTGCTACTACAAACCATTTTAAGAGACACACACAACTATGTCTAGAATTTTCATTAGTGTTAAATGTACACCAAAAGAGAGATGCACCCAACCATGCCACTCTAACTAGTAATTGAAGTCCACCCATTTTCCCAATGGGTGTTGGATTTTTTTAGCATCTTAAACCCTAACTCATTAGTGGGAAGCAAGTTTATGTTATCCATGACTGACTACTACATAAGATAGATTGAGTTTGTTTCCATAAATAATCATATATAAATGATGTCTAAATCTACTTGAGGAAAAGATCATCACCAAGTTTGGTACACCATTTTCATTATTCTTTGATAATGATCCTACTTTCTAATATGCATAATTTATTTAAATTGTGAGAAAAAAATATTTTGCATCATAAAGGGTAAATTAATTGGCCATTTTATCTCCATTTAATAAATTTTATTTGACTTAGATAGGGTAAATGCCATTTATAGAATCCCATTTTGGAACAATAAAAATGAAAATAAAAATTTTCTATTAGAAAATTAAATTTGTGCATAAGTTTATTTATGGATTCACTAAGATTGTTATACCACTAAACATGATGTTGAAATAGGATGATGAATTTGAATGGATACCCCAAGCTAAGGAAGCATTTCAAGATATCAATGATGCATTATCTAAAGACTTGATTCTGATCAGTCCAAATTTTATGAAGCAATTATTCCTATATTCATTCACATTTGATCATACTATTTCCATGGTCTGCACATAGAAGTTGGATGAGAGATAAAATCCCATCACATTCATGATTTACAACCTCGATGATGAAAAGATAAAATACTCCATTATAGATAATAAATCCTATACTATGGTCAAGACTATCAATAAATTTAGTCAATATATATTGCACATTAAAGTCCATGTGATTGTTCATGATACCATAATGAAGTTGATGCTTAGACAAAATGAATTAGGGGAATGCCAAGGAAAGTGGATGTAAAATATACATGAGTTTAACATATAAATAAAACTTTTCAAAATGATAAGAGGACAAGGTATCATGTAACTAATCTTAGAGTCACATCCTTAAAGTGACATTGTGCATATCAATCAAGCCTAGATTTTTGGAAATGAATAATATGATAATGTCTACATTTTTGGATAATTGTAGATTATCCTATCACATTTAAAAAGGAACATAGGATGGATATGAATTTAAAATCCTCCAATTTTATGATAAATAAAGGAGTGTTGGATATAATAAACTATGAGGCCATATACCTGAGATGCATGTCAAAGGAAGAAAACTAGGATATATTGTCATTTCCATGAGAAGTTGAGAAATAGGAATCCTTTAGGGAACATCAAAATCTAAAAAATTCCTACAGATGGTTACTATTATCCCACCATTTTAATAGAGACAAACAACCATGTTAGGACTTGCCATTAGCATCAGATGTTCATCAATAGAGAGATGAAATCTACCATGCCACTCCAACTAGTAGTTGAAGGTTACCCATTTTCCCAATGGGTTCTAGGTTTCATTGGCATCATAATTAGTCAATAATTCATGGGGCACATGTTATTTTTAACTGTGTCTAATTATTTCATAAGGTATATTGAGGTTTTTGCCATGAAGAATCACATAGAAATTAATGTCATGAATTTACTTGTGAAAAACATTGTCACATGTTTGGTATACCATTTTCATTACTCTATAACAATGATCTTGATTTTTAATATGTATAATTTACTGAATGGGCCTATGAAAATGAAATTAAAATAACATTTTCATATAAGTACTATTTACAAGTTAATGGTGTTTCCAAGTCAACCAACAAGAATTTGATCAATATAATCAAGAATTCAGCTGAAAATAATCCCAAGGAGTGG
Organism: Torreya grandis; assembly: GCA_037957365.1. NCBI lineage: Eukaryota > Viridiplantae > Streptophyta > Pinopsida > Cupressales > Taxaceae > Torreya > Torreya grandis. The sequence goes on along the minus strand of JARHVA010002909.1, from coordinate 1,961,043 downwards.
CAATCCTTGTTGAAATATGCACCATGAGAATATATAACTTTCTTCAAAAAACACCTCAAGCTATATCCATTTATTCTTGTATATTATCAATAACCAAATTTCCCCATCACCCTTAGGTTTCCTATATACCAATTCATGCTAGAACATATGGAAGAAGATGATAGAGTTCAGTCCATGTTATTAAACATTGTCCAGATGGAATACATGATTAATTAATCTCTTGAAAGTTTTAGTATGCATTAATTCATCATTAAAATATCATTTGATATAAGGTCCCAAACAAAGGCTTGATGTATGCTAAAATGTGAAAATAACCAAGCCTACAATATTTAAATCCTACAAAACTATGAAAGATATGATTTAAACTAAATTGGTTCTTCAAAATTAGAGATCTATTATGACTAAGAGTTTCAATCTATCAAACTATCAAATAGGTAAAATAAGTTCATACATTATATGAGAGTATTAATTACACTCTAAACATTTGAATAATTACATAGGTAAATGTATGTGATCAAGGAAATGACACCCTAACAAAACCTTATGATAAATCCCTCAACCTAACATCATTGGTTCCCAACTTCCTTTGGTGGAAAAAAATCAAAATTAAAATAAAAAAAGAGAATCCAAATGCCATAATAAAACCATAAGTTTTCACACAAGAGAGGGTGATTCATGGAATCTCAATCATAGTCATTAGTTCCCAACTAGAAATGGAGAAAGGCCTAGAGTGGATACAAATATATATTTGTTGGGGATATGGATACCTAGATTGTAGAATAACAATGCCCACACCATCCCTTTCTGATCAATTAAAAAGGTGGCGGGGGGGGGGGGGGGGGGGGGGGGGGGGGAGGGGAGTAATAATGTACCCATTAATAATTATAGCATATAAATATTAATCCCATGATTGTGGCACCTAATCCTATGGTAGATGGTAATTAACTAATTGCATGGATGGGTACAACTCTTACTATGATGTTAAAACTTTTTTATAAATCCTATGATTGCAAGCTAACCCAAAAAATAAAAATTTGAGTGTGGCATGATATTTTCTTGTGCAATATTGATGTAACTCTAAATATTAATGCATAACTCTAAGGTATAACACTTATTCATTATTTTTATATATAATAAACCATTTGTTTCCATCAACATGCCCCCATTCTCCCCAAAATTAAGACCTCCTCATTAGTATGGATGCATCCCAAAGAAATAATTAAATGATATATTTTTTGATTTTAAAATAAAATGTTTAAGATCCTTATAATCAATCCTAAGCACACATATGGTTGTAAAAAAAAATCCATCATGGAGATGGTTAGGAAATGTTATAGTGGCACATATATTCATCTTATGAATAGAGTGTAAATTTCAACTCCATGTATTTATCAAAAAATTACATAGTTAGATAGTTTGATTTTCTACTGAGCCGTCTAGAGGGAAATATTAAAAATATTAGTGCAAGCTTCAAGAATTAAAGAGAAAGTATATGAATTGCATTTCTTTGATTCTTTTTCATAGTTTTATGCTATGTAAAAATATATTCACTTAAGTTAATCCATATGTGAGCATGCTTTTAATTCAACAATATATTAATTAATATTATGGCTATTATGGTTGTATTTTGCATTTAAATATCATTATAATATTACATTATGATCGAATTTGAAATTATGAAATTTGATGGGGACTAATATATTTTATACTGATGCCATAAGATTCTTGAAATTCTATTTTCTTTAGGCTCTTTATTGTATTTATTGAATTTTGAGTTATAACTAATTATGAAGGATATTGGTTCTAATAGCATGTTTTAATTAACTAGATTTTATTGAATGGTTTTATCTCTATAGGTGTGTGACACATTCCTTCCATCCTTACATCCCCCATCTTTTTTTATATTTATTGATCACTTTCTAGTTTTCATGGAGTATCCATTATCTATAATTCATCTCCAATTTTGAGGTAGATTCTTGAACCTTGACTTGATGTCTCCATCTAACCATATTGTAATAGTCTATCACATTATTCTAACTAATAATCCACCAAATGGTTGTCTAAAATTTTGAATACCTACAACTTTTACCTTCGACTACTTTCAAAAGTCCTAAAACAAGAGGACAAAATCCCCATATGTTTACCTTAGTGTTTTTAACATCATAGAGATATTCAAGACCATAAATAGAGTTGAATAAATAACTTACTTACTCCATGAATCTAAGAAATTAATACAAACATGTGTTCACACACACACACACACACACATGCACATGCACACGCACACGCACACATGCACACACACACGCACGCGTGCCACACACACACACACACACACACACACACACCTACCTACCTACCTACCTACCTAGCACAAAGCTAAATTTCATGTATTAATCTCAACAACAAATTGCAATATTATTCCAAGACATAGGCTATGGGTTATAATTAGATATTAAGATCAAGCATGAAATATTTCCTAAAATAATGGAGTTTCCTAGATATCCATGTAAATGTTCAAGAGTACATGCTTTTCCATCTCTATCAATCTCACTAAATTTCTCTTTTTATAGAGATCAACAATATGGATGAATTTTATCTAGTGAGTTAAGCTTCTCAAAATGACCCCCTCATGTATTTATATAGGATCCACGAGTGACATGTGTCATAAATTCCTTAGGAAAACTATTTTCATAAAACATTTTTCTGAAGTATTATTACTCTCATTTATATACAATGATTGAAAATTATAGTTAATGTGGTACTTTGTATCACATGCTACAAATACACACACACACACACACACACACACACACACACACACACACACACACACACACACACACACACACACACACACACACACACACACACACACACACACACACACACACACACACACACACACACACACACACACACACACACACACAGAGAGAGAGAGAGAGAGAGAGATAAATACAATTTAGAAGCTAGGGTCTCTATGCATATAAGATTGACTAAATATCAATTCCTTGCTAGAGAAGATCCTCATGCATTTATTTCACCAACTCTTGTCTTATGTATTTGTGAAGGTCATAAAACCAATCTAGGGTATATTAAGCCTTGTTGTAGGTCCACATAGATTTAAAATAAACCTTGTCTATTTTTGCACCAAATATTATACTTGCTAATTATTTACAAAACCTTGTTATGAGGGAATTTATTTTTCATATGTATGTGATTTTGTACCATTTAAAATTTTATTGACTTGTTCTACACCCATGCTCAAAATTCCTTGCATAACTATGTAGCTTATGAACCTCATGTGATTCAAAATTCTAAAGTTCCTATTACTAAATTCCAACCTGTGCACTTGATAGTTTTCCATCTTTATTCTATGCATTATTATCTACACCCTAAAATACATACACAATTGTGTGTTATGCTCCTATGTTGTTTGAAACATCACAAAACTATACCTATCCATCCTTTGAGTTGAAAGATTACTTTTCACCTAGGATACTCCTGTATTGGCAATAGTTGTATGTTTCTTTCCAAAATTATACATTATATTTATATCTTATGCAATGAAAAGTGATGAATCAAAATGAAATGAAAATATGGATGTTACTATACATTAAATTCCCATGATAACACATATTTCATGAATATTGAATTAAAAACATCTAGGTTTTATAACTATTAAGCATATCTTCCCAAACCATGAGAAGTAATGTATCTAGTTCTATAATCAATAATAAAACTCAACCATTAAATTAACCTATTTAGAGTGCCACCATTCCTAGGCATTAGATTATTACTATGATGTTTTCTATATATAACTTAAAAATACATGTAACTCTATCCCTACAAATCAAGTCACTTGAAGTTAAACTTGCACATGCCAAAATTCAGAACATGTTACTAAAAAATTGCATCTCTGCTCCATAATAAAATATATTTGTTTCAAAAGATTTCATCTAAAATATGTATTAATACAAATAAAACATTTATAAATAATGAATCTCAAATTTTTCATAATAGTAATGCCTCTCGAACTGAAATTCTCAAAAAAATGCTTCGAAACAAATTGATCATGCCACCTTCCACTCGCCCTACACATAAAGCTAAATGCTATCATGTTTTTCATTATTTGAAAAATAAAATACAATATCTTGTTGATAGTGGTGACTTTACACTAGATACATTTATTAAGACACCACAATATTCAAAAACACATTCCAATTTTTTCATAGCATAGTCCAAATATGGTTCCATCTCCTAAGGTAGAATTTCCAAAAATAATTTACCTAAAGATGACTTGCCTAAGAAAGAGGCACAAAAGAAGTAATTCCTTAATAAATACATACCTAAGGAGACTAATTTTTCAAGTTTGGTCTCCAAGGTGGTAACCAAAACTTTCTCTTCATTCATCGAACCTTTGATCATTAATATTTACATAAAGGATAAGCAATGCAATAACATTGTGATTGGTGATAATGCTGAAGTTAATACTTACAATATTTATTTATTTATTTTGGATATATTTTTTATGACATTGAACATTTGAATAAGAGTGATTTACCTTAGAAAGTTATAATGGGGTACATAAGATTTCCTATATCCCTTGGCCCCAATACTATTCATTCTCTATTTCTTGTTGACCCCATATTTCTTAAGAACTATGCTATATTAGGGACCCATTGGTTAAATTCAATGCATGCAATGCTTGATGAGTCTCATGATGACATTATATTTTATTTACAATAAAACCCTACTACCATTTATTGAGATAAAACAACACAAAATAAATAGTAATGTCCCATAAAAAATATGGCCATATCTCAATAGTTGTAACATAGCCAAACACATGATATTGACGATGATAGTGAATATCCAATAGAAAATTAATGAATAATAGTATAAACCAATTACAAAGTATGGTAAGGTTGGTTATACATACCTTAATACAAATGTAGTAGATGATATTGATTGGAATGACAAGTCTTAATTAAGGGATGAATACAATTATTGTGTTGATGATAATGACATATACGATACATGATATCCACTTGAGTGTCTCCCATTTGATGACATCATAGGTTAGCTTTGACATAGTTTATTTTACATATAATCTTTATGTTTGATTTCTTGATCAACATATTTTGAATTGATTAATTTATTCCTCTATTATCATACTTTGAATTTTATGTGTATATATTCATTTGTATTGACCTTTTTTATAGCCCTCATATTTACTTTAGTTGTTTTGTTTTCAATGACTATATCCTTTTGATTTTTTACTTGATATATAAATTGATTCGATATCCTACGATGATTCATGATTACCTATATGTGATAGTAGTCTCATATTACTACATATTACAAATTTATTATATATTACTTTCCCATCCCTCCACATTGAACATCTATGCTTTCTTTTATCATAGCAAACATTCAGGTTACATGATCATATATATTCTATGAATACATAACAATGAAATCCACATATAGACTGATTATTTCCCATTTGGGGCATGCGCCTTTCTATTTACACATATTCCTTTTGGACATGACTCTATAATTTACATATACATTGGATGCCTATTGCTTGTCTTCATTTTCATGAGATTGCATTTATATTACCCTTGGTGTATACTATGTGCTGACATATTCTATGGATTCTTTAGATCCCTTATATTATTTTATTTTAGAATTCTCGCCTCTTGGCTTTGCTTGATTAGATAAATGCATGCATAAATTCAAATATTAATAAAAATACAAAAAAACGAGGATTAAACAAATAAAAATCAATACCTATGCATTACATGTTTTTTTAGTACATATAGTTGATTAATTTTTTTCCATATACATGGTGAGTTACATATCCATTTTCAATGCACATTATTTCTATGGTATACATGAGTATGATGTAGGATATATTATTTACATAAAATACATGGGCATATAGATGCCTAATATTGCTTGCACCCATGGGAAACCCTTTTACATTGAAGGAATTCCTTTACTGGGGGAATCATCATACATTCTCAGAGCATACTATCTATACTAGTCCATTCATCATAGTAGACTGTTACACATGACTTGATCTTGCTCATAGTTTTTAGATTGTTGTTTCCCTTTTGAATATGTACTTTGCTATACTATATGATGACCTTGATTAATTATGCAGACTAACATTTATTGCATTATGTGGTGTTGATATTGATAATTGGGAAACTTATTTATAATCAATGTATGATATACTAATTGTTCAATGCATGCAATTATTGTGTTTTTTCATATCATGTGTAAGTTATGTTAGGATATCCTCTATTACAATACATGGCCATGTTGTGTTTATTTTTTGTTATAGTATTTTCATTTGATGCATGTGTGTATGTGTGGTTACATACATGACTTTCAGTATGAATTTTGTGTCATTATTTTTATCACACATATTCCTATTGTGTGCGATACCATGATTTATATCATGTATCTATATTTTGACTTTTATCACCATTGGCTTAATTGATATAATTGTTAAGACACTGACATTTTTATGCCAATTACCTTGGATTACATGTTTCATACATGATTACATGATAAAAATATTTATATGATAACATATCTTATCATGTTTGTATACATAATTTACATTACTATATATTATATATAAAAAATGATGTGCACGCCTCTTTCTTTTGAGATGAGAGAATCACAAGAATCATCCCTCATATCAAAAGGGGGAATATGGTAGCTTTATCTCAAATACTTAGGCCAGGATAACTAGACAATTCATATTTTGAGATAGATTATGTGATTTACATGGGTTAGATTGAGCATATAAAGAAAATATGGTGCATTATATAACTTGTGAGGAACACTTGATGCATTCTTTGACGTTATGGAAATCAGATGTTGACATTCTATATCACTTTGAGGGACATATGAATCATATTGGGGCATGGAAATTTTTCATGAAAATACTTATTTACTTTATATATTATGGATCTTTGGGGAACAATGTTATTATGTAAGCATTTTGGATTTATATATGTTTATAGTGGTTGATCCTTTTACATATGAACTTGTTTTTGGGTTCTAATTTTACATATGAACCTATTTTAGGTTTTTACTTTTTCATAGGAACCTATTTCGAGGTTTCACTTTGACATACAAACCAAATATAAGGGTTCCAAAAAAGAGTTACTATGATATTTAGAGTAATGAGGTTGAGTTTACCATGTCACTCAACTTCCAAAACCCCTTTCTCCAATGGTAGTTGAGTCATTTACATTCCTCAAATTTTAGCTTATGCAGTTACATCTCCTTGACACATGATAACCCCATGGTATTATCCAAATGAACTCAACAATTGGTTGATGGCTTTAGGTGTATTCATTCCTTTAATTTTCAATTTAAAGTGATCTAATGATGTAGATTATATTCATATTTATTAATCTAAGAAGACATTGATCTATTCACATTTTCTTTTAGGTCTCATATGGAGGAAATGACACATTCAAAATATACTTTTCAACACCAAGTGTGACTATCATAGGTCCCTAACTGGCATATGTAGAAGGATAAATTTGGTTTTGGACACTTTGACAACATCAACTATGACATAACTGGGTATTGTGCAAACATTTGACTCTTACGTACACTTTTCCTCTATTTGTTTACTCACTTGTCTCTTGGCCAACCCTATTCACTATATAAACCTACTCAAGATGAGCTTCGTTTATATAAGAGACTTCCATAAACCCATGTAGACCTTATTTATATTTTAGATCAATGATTTACACTCCTAGGAAAATACTAGTAAAACATGGACAATTATAATTATTGCAGATACTTGCTTCTATCAACAATGTCCAAGAACACTCAAAGGCTATTTTTTAATTGAAAAGTCTCTATTATGTTGGCCTAGACATGTTTCATGGATTAGTCATAACACAAAATAATGAAGACTCAACTATAAATAAAATTCAATCCTAAGGTTATACTCACTTGGTCATTACCTTGAGAACCACTTAAAAACCCTAGTAATCAATTAGCACTTTCTTGAGACATTAACATAAGGGCATAAATATATGAAAACACCTCAAAAGAGTAGTGTTAGAGAAATGTCTAAATACACAAAAGTCAAAGTTATATGATAATAAGTGTCGAAGATCAAAACATTGCATTGCATTATAGATTAGTCATGATGTTGAATACATGCACATAGGTAGGAGAACTATGTACAACTTGAACCCTTTTTGGAGTATTGGAATATAAATAATGCTCACTAATTACTGAGGAGTGGTTGGGGCTATCACACTGAAAATACTAACCCTTTTTCAAGGGTAATATCATGGTTGAAGGCATAATTATAATTTTGATAGAAGGAGAAGAAATATAAAGAGCAATGCATATGATAAAAAGTGAGTGCTCACACAAGAAGTAGATAAATAGGTGTAAGCACAAGGATTTTAGGAGGTATAGACCCACAAAATGATACTAACACTTCCGATAACCGTCGAATAATGTTAACTACTGCAGGGGTCATAATTTGTTGGTAGTGTCTAGAGAGATTATGAGCTTTTGTTTTAGGTCTGAACAACTGATGATACTAGTATAAAACAATTTTAGACATGATAGAATTTTATGCAAAATGCATTACAAAGATAAGCTAAATACACTTCTACCCTCTTCCTTTGTTATTTCCAAATTTACTAAGTGCAATATCTATTTATCCATTTAAACTTAAATAAATATATTTATTGTCACATTTTACATAATTTAATTAATAAATACTTTTACATTATTTTATCTTTTAAATCCAATATATATATATATATATAAGATAAAAAAAGTTGTGCTAGAAGTGACCTTTATCAAGACTTTGCTAGATCACTAGAGAAACGGTCCCAATAGTGTTTCTCGTGTTCCTCACTCTTCAACTCCAAAGATTCAAACTAAACTTAAGGGAAGGGGAAGGGGAACAACAATGAAACCTCTCTTGCCACTTTACTCCCAGTCGTATAGGCTAGTCGTTGTGTTGAATCTAATCGCCTCCTTCAATGCAACGTGGAAGTTGGGCTCCTCGTCCTCATTACATTAACCGCTTATTCTGGGCCTGATGTGATGGACTTTGGAGAGTGATTCTATGTTGCCCGACTTTTTTTTGGGTGAATGGTCTGTAACATTCTAAAAAGTAAATCTCTCTATTTCATCAACAAAATTAACAAACAAATTATATATTCAGTGGGATTAGAGGAAAAAATTTAAAAAAAAAAAAAAACATATTTGAAGTTTCTCATTTCAGGAATATACTCTCATGAAGATCAAAGGTTACATATGCAGGCCGGCAAATAAAAAACCCATATCCTATTGACTCACTTTCTATGGAAAGTCCGCTTCGACTAAGTGCAAGCGACAGACGCTACAATACAAGGGAAAGGGAGAGATGGCCGGCGTGAGAAGCTTTTCCATAAATGATTCCATTAACTTAATTCAAGAAGTCGTGGCCTTCCTCGTTTTATCCGATACACTCTTAAGAAACTATTATTATGCTGATTCAAGTACCATTCATGTAGCCCGTCGAAATTGTAAATATTTACAATCCATAAGTTATTTTGCCAGCTGAAATTTCCTTTGACAGCTCTTTGAATCTTTTCAACTTTAAGAAACTTAGAACAACTTTTATGAAACAAGATTTTTCGTGAGTTTCAGCTGGACCATTGAAAATCTATGGGCTTTGACGCAGATTATATATTTTTCTTGATTGCCAGAGCTCAAACTGCATTGAAGAATATTATCATTATGTTTCATTCGATCCGCCCCACATTTAAGTCTCTCTGTTGCATCGTTTTGCTGGTCAACCTTTTGATTATAAGCTTTCTTTTGGATTTCCCCAAAACCAACTTGAGGGCTAAGGTGGGGATCGATTTTGAAACGAGATCATTCACTGATATATCTGAGAGAATACAATCAGAGAAGCAGAATGACATAACAGACATCTTCTCCGGTAGATGGGTGTATGATAAAACCTATCCCCTCTATAATGCTTCTAATTGCCCATTTGTAGAACCAGACCTAGGCTGCGAGAAAAATGGGAGACTTGATAAAGGTTACACCCGGTTGAAGTGGCAGCCATGGGAATGCACTCTTACAAAGTAAGCATATTCATATCGTTTATTTTTTTGATATATTTTAGATTCATCAATTTAAAAAAAATAAAATTCAGCATTCAAGATACACAATATGTCTTCACAGATGGTATATATTTATGATCTATGATCAGATTTAATGCAAGCAAAACACTCTCAAAGTTGCGGAATAAGCGCGTGGCATTTATTGGAGATTCAATGGGAAGGACACAGTGGGAGTCTCTGATATGTATGCTCATGGAAGGCGTAACTGACCATCAATCTGTACATAAATTAAATCAAAATGGGCATATAAAACGGGTTAACTATCTGGGTGCTCACTTCAGTAGTTTTAACCTAACAATTGAGTACCACAGAGCCCCATTCTTGGTAGAAAAGGGTACTCCTTTCAAAGGGGTTTCTAGAGGAATCAATGCAGCTCTCAGATTGGATAAGCTGGATTCATCTAAGGTGAAATGGCAAGATGCCCAAGTGCTTGTCTTCAATTCGGCACACTGGTGGACACCTACAAAGATTTTTGATAAGTAACAACATAACACAACTAGTTTTTTTCTTTTTTGTAGTATTTTCAAACCTTAAATCTCATTTGATGATCACTGATGCATTGATTTTATATACACAGAAACTGCTACTTTGAAATCTCTGGTAATATAAATCTCTCAATGAATATTGAGGATGCATATCGCTTGGCATTGGAAACCTGGGCTGCCTGGATTGAGAAAAACGTGAACCCAATGAAAACCAGGGTTTTCTTTCGGAGTTACGAGCCTGCTCACTTGGGGTACATTTTTTTAGCATTCATTCTCTTTGTGGCGTTCTTATCTTAGAATCTTATATTAAATCCTTTGTTGTTAACTGGATTTGCAGCAACGATGCTTCTTCAAGTTCATGCTATTTACAGACACAGCCCACAAACAGCACATCACATATGGAATGTCAGTTCGGCTGGTTGAATAAGATTCTAAACAGAGTGGTGAGTGAAATGAAGGTTAACGTAACAATGTTGAACATAACAGAGTCTTCTGGTTATAGAATAGATGCACATGTAGGGAGTTGGAGTACCTCCCCTTATATTTTAGATTGTAGTCATTGGTGTCTTCCTGGAGTGCCAGATATTTGGAATGAGCTCTTACTGTTTTCTTACATGAGAGGATTCATAGACAAGAGTGTGGACCCCATATAATTTGTGAGTGTTGGTTAAGTTTATAGAAGAGTGTATAGTTAAATTTGAGTTTCCTACAATATTATGGAGTAGAATTAAGTGGGGAGAGTTTAAATTTTTGATATATTGGGAATGTTCAATTGTTATTTTTAAAAAATATTTAACATTTTTGCATACATTTTTACTAATAAATTAAAATTATATATATATATATATATATATATATATATATATATATATATATATATATATAGAACAAGTGATGTTAATATTGCAGATTGTATATTATTATAAATTGGACACTCTTTGATAATATTATTAACAAAATTTTAAATTATAAATTATATAATATAATATAATTATATCTAATATTTTGAGGAAAAATATTATTATTTATATTATGTATAATTTTTTATTCAATTTAAAAAACTATTAAATTTAATAGAATTAATTTTAGCTATTATTTGTTTGATTGAAAAGCACACTTTAATTAATATAACAAGATATAATATGTCTTTAATCATAAAAAAAGATAGGTAGAAAAGTCACAACCCAAAATAACCAAACCAAGTTAAAGATGTCTTGGGAAGAGCAAAGTCTAGAAAAGACCACCACACATCCGAAAAAACAACTTCAAAGTCACTAAAGTGCACATCAATAAAAAAAAAGAAAAGAAATATAAAGGCACAAATAACAAGGAGACCATTAAGCAACACCAGTGAACATGGAGACATGTGGAGGTGGAGGACACAGACAATCTTGAGGGATCCCTTGACCACCTGAGCTGGGGGATCTTCATCAACTAGGATGGGGTCCCAACAATCAGTCTACTAGTTAATTTTAGTATCATTATGTTTCTTAGAATCATGTCTAGAAGGAAAAATGGCCAATGATAGCTATGAGAACTTTTCCTACAGAGTGGACCACCAACCCCCAACAACCATTATCTATGTTGCCAGTATCAAATCCTCAAGGAGGACATGACTAGCAAGAGCAAGGAGAGGCATTCCTCCAGCTTCGAAATGATCAGCTATGAGATCGGTGAAGACGTCCTCCACACCCACAACCCTATGGTGGGGAATGGTGTGGAGGGGGATCTATAGGCTCATGGTTGACCACACAAGGAACATTCCCTCAATGGTCTAGGAGCATTTATCAATGGTTGATCTTGAGTGGAACTTTATCTATTTGAATCTGAATGTAAAGGGTAACATTATCAATCAAAATAACTTTATTAATTACACACAAGGTTTTTTCCATATCTTTATTGTTAAAACATGCTTTATTTATAGTTTTCCAAATCTAAAAAAGAATATTCATACAAAAAATATGTTAGAATTTGTTATATCTTGTAGGAAGCATGGTGGATTCCCCTAGGAGAGCCATATTCCAAGTGAGAATTTCAAACGTGAAGGGTTTAAAAAGGGTATGAACCCATCTCTAGATAGACTGGGCATGAAGGAAAAAATTAAAGAGGTGATTAATGGTTTCATGGTGGTGATAGGCTAGGTAAGTGGGATTTAAAACCTCCATGTGTTTGAGTTGGTCCCCCATAGGCATACCTTGGTAGATAATGCACCCAGGAAAATGAGTTTTTTTAGGCTCAATAAAAGCCATCCAAACATTATGAAAACTCCAAGTCCAAATGCGATGGAGAGATTTAAGTGACAACCAATGATTGAGGGTTTCAATATCAATATGCTAAGGGGGTAAAAGATTATAACCCAACCTAGGAGAATAGTGACAAAATCGCATAGTTGTTGTCCGAGACTAGTCCTTACATCATGGCATAAGAGAGGAAACTCCAATTTTGTGTAAGTACTCTTTAGGTATGGAATTCTACAATTTAGAAATGGATTTTGAATCTTCCTTATTTAGATTGAACTTAGACTTTACCATATTCCAAGGAAGCTAGTCCTACGTGACCTTACAAAAGAGGTCTCCAATCATGTGAATACCTTTTTAAAATAGTCTCAATATTTTGATCCAAGGGACCATGGTAAAATGGACATTATGGAAATTCAACATGGGAGACCACCATAGGGATTAAGTATTTAGAGAAATACCATTTCTAAACCCTTCCCCCACCTACATGAGGTAAGGTTTGAGTTTTTACAAGGCCTTCTAGATGCTTTGCATGATAAAAATGATCCCTACCTTAACTGGCATATGCGTGATGAGAACATTGTGCAAACTAATCCCTTGTCAACCCTTTTTGATAAATGGGTAACCTTGAGAGATGTAGTGTCTCAATAATATCTTTCAGGACTCATCCTATTCCAAGCTTATGATGATCCATTTAACACCAAGAGAAAGCCCTTGAAGCTTAATATCAATGAGCCCAAGCCCATCATCTTCTTTAGGGTGATGATAAATGGCCCAAGAGACTCAATGAAAACTTTGGTGCACTTTAGAATTGGCTTAAAAAAGTATCTGAAGAGATTTTATAGATTCGTATAAGATGCTTTGGAAGGATTGCAAAAAAATGAGTAGTAAACATGAGTGTTAATGAACACCGTAGAATAAATCTGGAACTTCCCAACTAGATTCAATGGTTTGGTGATTAAGAAGGATATTTTTTATCAACTCTTTGAACCACACAGGACTAAAATTTTATAGGTGAGGATATAAAAGAAGATGAAAAGCCTAGGAATTTAAATTAAACCCCAAGGAGGATCTAACACCACTTATATCCCTCTAACCAAGGAGGTTTGGGTGAAAGGGATTAGCAATAACATTGAGACATCTACCATTGAATAAAAGACCCAGAGGCAAGGCAAAAATGTCAAGACATTCCATAGCATACTTAACAAAGTCTTCATCTTCTTGAAGATTGAGGAAGGATTCATTAACAAAGTGGCTAATATTAAATTAACAGTCTGATTTGGGGATATAAATACCCTTCAACAATCCCCTAGAAGCATGGTTGTCCAATTGAATTCCTCAGTAGCCAAAACATAAAGAGAAGGCACAAGGGGGCACCCCTATTTGATATAAATGTGAAGTTCCAAGTGTTTGGATTGAGATACATTTATAGTAATACAAGCCACAACATCCCGAAATAACATATCAACAATGTGAACAAAAACTGGGATGAAACTCAAGAACCTCAAGCATAACTATGATAAAATCCCATTCAATCCAATCATAAGCTTTCTTAAAATAAGTATTGATGAAGAACACCATTTGGTTGTATATCATTTTCCATTCCATACCTTCTTAGACATCAATAACACTATCCAAAATGTATCTATGTTAAATAAACATTGTATGATCATTTCTCACAATTAAGGAGATCAAATGCTTGATTCTGAGGGCTAAAGCTTTACCTATGATTTTGTAAGATACATTAAGGAAGGTGATGGGCATCTAGTTGGTAATTATCTCAAGGTCATTAAATTTAGGAATGAATTTGATGTTACCTTAATTAATGAGATGGCCTAAAGAGTTGGATAAATCAGCTTCAAAGTAGACTTTATGAAGATTAGGTCCAACTGTATCCCATATGGTTTAATATAATTCATAGGGAAACCCATCAACTCATGGGGTCTTGGGAAAGGCCATCAACATGATAGCTTCCTTTAGGTCAATAAGGCTAAGTAACCTATTATAGGTAACTCTTTATGCTTCTGAGAGTTTATAGGGGATGACTTCAAGATAATGAGAGAGATTAGTTTTATGTGCAAGAGAGGAGGGATACCCAACAAACACTCCATGATAGTGATGGACAAAATCTTGTAAGATGTCAGGGAATTTGGTAACCTTGTTTGAAGCACATATAATGGTTTTAATTTTATCTACAATTGGTCTTGAATAAATAAGATATAAATTTTTTGGTCACTTTGTCTCCATCTTTCAACCAATGCATCCATGTTTTAAGTTGTGCTTATATGTCCTTGTAAGCCTTGACTAACTAGAGTTTATGTCTCCACATAGCAACCTAACTCTGTAGATGAGGGATTAAAGGTGTGTCTTCCAAATCTTATTAAACCCTAAGGTATTCATGATGTGTAGCATGATGAATATACTACCTAAATAGAAATGTTTATTTTCCATAAATCCTAAGAAAAGAGCGGTGTGGGCTATTGTATCAGCCCACCACTTAATCTAACTAGTATCCCTTGTGGTTCTTGGAGCTAGGTTCCAAATTCTAATAATATGCCCCATGGTGTGCTCATGTTTGAGATGGGCAATATTGAGCTGAAACTAAGAATTATCTTGGGGGTAGTCCATTTAATGTATAAGTAAATAGGGTGATGGTTAGCAAAGAAAGTATCTAGGATCACATAAACATGCTGATATTGAACAACAGTGAAGAAAAAAAAACTCTTGTCCTGCAAGCAAGGCATGATCAATATGCTTAAAAACTCAATCTTCCCCTTGACAAAAATTAGACCATGTGAAACAATTAGAATTTAATTCTCTCCTCGTATGGTGGTTGGGATAAAAAACTCAAAGTTTATTTCAAATGTAAAACCATGCCTCTTTTTCCCCTGCACACCATCTCATGGGAAGACATCCTTCTTTGTCTTCAACAGACTCATTCATGTTGAAGTCACCATAGGGAATACAATGTACAACTAGAAGAGAGTCTACCAGCCATCTTGAGAGCATGGTGTGTTTCAAAACATCATTAGAGGTATACAAGTTGATAAGGCCAACGATGCAATTACCAAAGTGAAAAAGAGTCCAAACCACCTAATGAGTGGGGTCGAAGCCCCATGAATCAATATTTTGAGACAACTCAAGGACCAAGAGGCTGAAAACCCCTCTATGTCTAGGCTCATGATATGTGTCCTAACAAAGGGCCCCAATCCATATAGTTCAAGTAGTAGAATGAAGCAGGAAATCAAATTTTTTAATTTTTTGCATACATAAAATTTATATTTTGGAAAAATGATGACAAATGTTCCTAACCATATATTTACATGTCATATCAATGATCCCTATAACATTCCAAGTATAAAATATCATTTGGAATCATCAGGGTTCATATCATTTCCCTCTGTAAGACCTGAGAGGAATACAAACCAATTAAACTGAGCTAGGAATACCATAGTCTCTAACTTTGAAAGGTTGCCTTTTGTTTTAAATATAGTCTTCATCTACATAGGGTGAGGGACTATGAGAGCTCCACAAAATGTCTTTTTGGTTGAGGGTCACAATACCAAGCTCTTAATCTAAGTCATTTACCCCTTAAGGGGGATGTGAGGATGGAGCCATAGGAGCATAAGATGGGGAAGAAACAAAATGGGTGGCTTCTTGAGGAAAATGGGATATATGAGGTGGGGGTTTAACTTTTATGTGCATAGGGAATTTACCAATAGATACTGATGAGCTTGGACCCTTGCGAGACAAGACACAACTGGCTTAGGTTTGGCATTTCCACAGACTACCTTATTCTTCCTATTAGAGACTATTGTATACTCATAAAAATTATGTGGTTTTGAATCAAACCCACCTTTTTTTTATTGAGGAATAGAAGGAGTGGGGACTATTAGAAGGAATTATCTTATCATATGGTTCAAAACATGGCACCAAAAATAAGTGTTTAGGAGGTTGATATGAGACACATGCAATGTGAAATGATTATTACCGAATTGAATCTTAGTGGACTCTTTGAGGTCATTGGCAAGGTATATTTCCACAGAAACCCTTCTCTAAGGATGTGTTGCATATAAATTTTATTATTCATAGTAGATAAAGTGACTCAAAGGCTTGATACGATGGTCAAAAAAATTCCATAGCGGAAGAGATAATCCCAGAAATTCTACCCAATCTATGATTTTTATTTTATCTTGTTATGAGACTTGAAAGTCTTGCATCCAACGGGACAAAAAAACCAAAGTGTTGTGAATAAACCAAGGGCCACAATTAAAAATAACTTTGTAATGTTTACTGTTTGTGAAATTAAACACGAAGGAACTTTTAGTGAAGTTTGGAACACCTTCCAATTTCACCCCATGGCCTTGCCAATGGTGTTGAAACCACTACTTTAATAAGCTCTTCGGAGGATCTTGATCCATAAAATAAGCAACTAAGGTAAAATTTTCAAAATAATTATAGGCTTTATCAAACTCTTGTAAATCCAAAACCACATTTGATAAAGGAGTGTCAAGGTCAGAGCCAATATATCATGGTAGACCTTCAAGGAAACGTTTGAACTTATTATAGCTCTATTGCTTCTCAGAATCATATAAAAAATACCTACA
Source organism: Torreya grandis (assembly GCA_037957365.1). Classification (NCBI taxonomy): domain Eukaryota; kingdom Viridiplantae; phylum Streptophyta; class Pinopsida; order Cupressales; family Taxaceae; genus Torreya; species Torreya grandis. Next base: position 1,943,527 of record JARHVA010002909.1, on the reverse strand, counting down.
TCAAATGATGCAGAAATGGTGGCTACAATAATTTAATAAAGAGAAGGTAACAATGCTCAAAGAGTAGAAGGCCAACCTGACTCAATGTAATAAATGTATTGTCAAAATAAAATTAATCCTACCTAAATTGAAGATAAATTGGTAATGTAATGAATGGAGAAACCTTAAAAGCCCATAAAAACTTATTGCTACATATGGCTCTATCTCAAACTCATTGGTTTGAGAAATTTGAATATCTATCTACCATTTTCTTTACACCATATATTATTTTATTGAAAATCCAACATGATAATGCATCAAAATGGGATTGAGCTGAAATATCTTGTACTTTTTTAGCCTAGTACTATTAGAGCTTGAGTGAATCGGGTTACGCTTATATTTTTAATGGTATAGTTTCCGATTGAATTTTATCATTTGAAAATATATACCCATGTGAAAATTTAGATAAATCATTAAGAAAAAATCAACTCCGTTCTCGTATTCCCATTTTATAAAGACAAGATGCGTTTAATTTGTAAATGTCATCTTATCATAGTTAATTATTACTTAACATTATTTTTATTTTTATATGTTATATTTTCCTAGTAATTAAATTATAAATGTAAATGCAAATGTCACTAAAGGCAGGGACATAAAATGAGAAGAGAAATTTAGTAAAGCGTGAATAGGAAGACACTTGTTTTTTGGTATGAATAATTAGTACACACATAAAAGATTAAAATTAAATATGAAAATAATTAATGAAAAAATTTACAAGTTACAATATAAAGAAGGATCATTTAAAAATTAAAAAAATAAAAAATGTCAATAAAGTTTAGGACCATACTTTCATTTTATTCATATATAATGTTAATGAAAGGAGATATTAGAGGAATAAACTCAATTTTTTTTAAAACTAATAATTTATAAAGACCATGTGAGGGTTAGATCCTATTTTATTACTAATAAAATTTATTTTCATATTTATTTATTTTTAAATTTTTTTGTATTTATGTCTTTCACTAATATATTTCTAAAATAAACATCACATAAATTTTGAAGGTTTCCTATATTTTTGTAACATCTTAAAAACCCCATAAGGTAAAATATATTATAAACAATTAAAAAAGTCAAAGAAACACACCATAAAGTTTATATCATCTTTTTTTAAACAACATTAAGCAATGATTCTATAGGTTAAAAAAACAATCATTCAATCTAACAAATGTTGAAACTAGAGCAATAAGCTCTGTCAAAATGTTTTTCAGTTTAACTTAAAACAAGTGAAATCATGGAATGTAATAGATATCGCTGTGAATTACATCAAAGATGTCTATGAAAAATTTGTGATCATACACAAGGTATGTGAACTATTTGGAAAAAAACATGCATATAAAATCAAAAATAAATTTAGAAGATCACAAAGATATGGGTTTAGCTCATTGTTCTTGCCTCCATTGTAAGATTATAGTGATGGATGTATTAACGAATATATTAATTTCATCTTATAAATTGATATCTAGGTGTGCACACACACAGATAGATGTGTGTGTGTGTGTGTGTGTGTGTGTGTGTGTGTGTGTGTGTGTGTGTGTGTGTGTGTGTGTGTGTGTGTGTGTATTTATTGAGCATATACAAATTATTTTTTGTGTTTATTTGATATTGGTTTGAATACTTTTATTAAAAAAAACTTATAATTAAATAGAGTAAGGGTTCTATTAATTACTGGTGTAAGATTAAAAAACAAAACCAATAAAGAGAGGAACCCACATCTTTGTATCATATTAGATATCTCATTTATAAGTTTAGATTATTGATATTGGTGTAATATATTAGTGATTCCACCATATATATATATATATATATATATATATAAAATGCCAGTATTGAACTATCTTTATCATAAAGGACTTGTGCATACATATATGACTCTTTTCTACACTTATTCCTAAATATTTACCCTACATGGACTCAACCTTCTCGATTTGTCATCAGTCACCAAAAAGAATTCCCTTGTTTGTGCCCAATTTACTTATTAGCCATATTAGACTATCCATTGACCATCAAATCACCATTTTATATTTTTGGATGTTTTTGGTCATACTCATATGACTTTGGTTTACCAAAAACATCCACCTATGGTAGTTATTTTTGTATGCATTTTAGCAATCACTTTAATAAATTAAAATATTTTATATGGGTTGTGTCATATGTTTGATATGTCAGCGGTAAAATTAGTTATCCAAAGAGTCAGCTATTTACACTAGTAGAATTTGACAAATAAATGACTACATGACTAATTTTTTTTTCTTTTTGGGTAAAAAAAATATTAATAAGTAAAGAAAAGCATTACAAGAAGAACGGGGGGCAAAAACCCCTAGAAGAAAGCAGCAAAAATTGAAAAACTAGGCACACGCCCAACTAGACAATATTATGAACCTCCCTATCAGCCTCCAAAATTCTTTCCAAATCAGAACACAACCTCAGGGAGAGAGACCCTCAATCCTCAATGTTTCCACCATCCAAATGGTCTGACGCCCATTTAGCCAAAAAATCTATTGCCCTATTCCATTCACGCAGAATGTGAGCAAAAGTAATGCTATCCATAAGCGAGCAAATCTACAAAATTTGTTGCACAATCAGAGATAGTTGCCAATTGACGTCCACCACTTTCCTCTTAATGAGCAAGTTAATCAAGACTTGAGAGTCCGATTCACAGATAATCCCATGCCAACCTAACGCCTCAGCCTTCTCAAGGGCATAATGAATGGCCTGGCCTTCCATCATGTTAATGGTTTGTTGCCCCTTAGGAACCACAAAAAGAAAAATCATCATACCTTCAAAATCCCTTCCTATCCCTCTAGTACCCATGGGTCCCAGATTACCTCTAAAGGAACCATCTGTATTGATCTTGAGAATCTTACTAGGGGGTGTTGCCACTGACCAGTCCTGAGAATCTGCTCCTTGACCTGCTTGCTCCTCCTAACACACATTGGCTTACTAGTTAACTATTGGAATCCAAGTCGTGCCACCACCTGAGTGTCCTATTTGGTCAAAGGAAGGAAGATCACGTTCTTTACTTAGACGGTTTCCTGGATCATCCCCACCACTCTTTGCCATACTTGTTGCACCATGACCCTCACCCCCCAAAAAATTTGCCTATTTCTCTCAAGCCAGATCTGCCAAAATAGGAAAATGGGGCTGCCCAACCATATGTCCTATAGGAAGGGCATCCTTGAGGGGGGTTCTCCCATTCCATTCCAAAAATCAACCACAGATTGAGCATGAAAACATGGGCGCTGCCAAACATCCCACCAATATGCCAGAGTTGCAAGGCAAAGGGGCATCACAAAAAAAGGTGTGCTAAATCCTCCTCGGTCACTCCACACATAGCAGATACTGAAGGGCCTTGGAAACCTCTCTTTCAGAGATTGTCCCAGGTCAAGCACCTATTCGTAGCCAGCATCCAAGCAAAATAGATGCATTTAGGCCATGTGAATTTATTATAGACCTGTCTCCACCAATGCACTTCCCCCTACCCAATCTCTGAAGAAGTAAAGCCTGATATCCAGATGAAACTGTGTAAGCTCCCTTGGGATTGGGAGATCAAGCTAGCTCATCCTTCTCCTGAAGAGGACTACAATGATGCCTGGAAAGGATGCTCAATATCTCCTCATTATCTTCCTGCATCCCATTAACAGGCAAGTTTCAGGAGCTTTCTAGCAAGCTACCTCCACTTGTCCTTGTGTAATGTAAACTTTGAAGTCACTCACCTGAGACTAGCCAGCATCAAGGAATTTTTGACAAAGGTTCAACAAATTTGGATACTAAAAAATGATGGGAGGATAACCATCCCAAGAGTTAGACCAAAAGAGAGCCTTGGATCCCTATTTACAAATCCAGAATAAGCCATCCTTGATGAGAGCATCCCCTTTTTTGAGAGTACCCCATATTGCTGAACCTTTCCCAATAAGCAGATAGCGAGGAATGTCCCTCTGAATGGTTTTGAAGTAGTACTTTTGAGAGAGAATTTTGACCCAAGCTTTGTCTTGTTTGGTGCACCATCGCCAATAAAGTTTGGCCACCAAAGCAATACCATTTAAGTCCCTCTGCCTCAGACCAAGCCTGCCATATTGTTTAGGGCTGCAGACAATCTCCCATCTAAAAAGGCTCCATTTAGTGGAGTTTAGACTACCAACCCATAAGAATTGTCTGGCAACCAAATCAAACTCCTTAAAGATTCCCATCGGGGCAACCTAGAGCATACACATGTAAATAGGTAAAGCCTACACCACATATTAGATAAGTTGAACCCAGCCCGCAAAGAATAACCACATGTGTGTCCAATGATTCACTTTCACCCAAAATTTCTCCAAAATAGTCTTCCAAGATTCTTTGGATGTACAGTCAGTTGAGATAGGGATACCCAAGTAAATGGGGAGTCCCAATCTAAAAATGTAGAGTCCTTGCTATTCGCTACTGAATAGGGCTCAAAGTGTTGAAGAAGAAGATGGATGACTTATCTTCATTGACCTTTTGTCTCGAGGCCATAAGATAAACATCTAACACCTTGCGTAAATTAGCAGCTTCAGTCATTGTGGCCATGTCCATAAGGGTAGTGTCATTAGCAAATTACAGGTGTGATTGCACCAGTAATTCCCCTCCCCATCACCATCCTTGGATATGTCCTTCTCTCTGTTCCTGCTGATCAACCTCTGCAAACCTTCAGTAAGGAGAAGAAAAAGGTACGAAGATAGAGGATCACCTTGTCGTAGCCCTCTTGTAGCACCAAAAAGCTCTGTGTGTTCTCCATTGATAAGCACTGAGAAGGAAGCCAAGAAAATGTAGCTTATGACCCATTGAGTCCATTCATCTGCAAAGCCAAAGCACTCAGAACCTTCCGTAGGAATGACCATCTAACCCTATCAAAGGCTTTGGCCATGTCTAATTTAAAGAACATCGCCTTATATTTTGAGCTGGCCATGGAGTGAATGGACTCAACATCAATAACAATATCGTCTAGGAATTTCCTGCCTTCCATGAAACCACTCTACTCTTCTAAGATCACAACACTCATCCCTCTTTTTAACCTATTTTCAATGATTTTAGATATAATTTTGTAAACAACATTGTAAAGGTATATAGGGCAGAATTTACTTAGCCTATCAACACCTTCACATTTGGGTATTAGAGCAAGATAAGTTGCATTTGTAGCCTTAAGCATTTGCTTATTTTGATGAGATTCTTGGACAATATCTAAAAGGTCAAATTTGATGATATCCTAGAATTCTTGGTAGAATTCAGCTGGGAAACCATCAGGTCTAGCTGCTTTTCCTTTTCTCATCTGAACAATGGTTTCCTCAAGCTCTCCAAGTGTGATTGGTTTCATTAAATTTTCATTCATTTCACGCGTCACCAACGACAGAATGTAGAAGAGAACCTAAGCTTATTTTGGTGATTCCATGTTAGCATCTTCCCTGATGAGAGTAGAGAAGTACTGCACTACCTCCTCTGAAATTGATAGAAAGGAGTTAAGCCACTCACCTCTTTCATTGACCAGGGTTGAAATAGAATTTCCATGTCTCCTGGCTTTGGATAAATTGAAGAAAAAGGATGTATTTCTATCCCCTCCTGGAGCCATTTGACTTGATCTTTCTACCTCCAAAAAATTTCCTCCCGTAGCTCACATTCTTCCAGGTCTTTCACAGCATGTGTTTCTTCTTACAGTAAGTCTTCAGTCAATCCTTCTTCCCTTATTATTCTTGTGATAACATCAAGCTTGGTTTGTGCAGTAGCCTTAGCATGGAAAATGTTCTAAAAACTTTGGTGATTCCACTGCTTGAGCTTGTACTTCACATATTGCAGTGTTTTGGAAAAAATGTACATCACCGTACCGTTAGCAGGCCTAACCCAATGCCACCAATTGGCAACACACTCATGTAGAGATTGACCCCGCAACCACATGAGTTGAAATCTGAAGGAAGGAGAGCATGGGTGATACTGTGAGACACTATTAAGCTTGATGGGCCAATGGTATGATCCTCTCCAGTCCAAAATTTTAGACCTTGTAGACCACATACCTCCAACCCAAAAAGCTGAGACTAGAAAATAGTCAAGTCGCTTAGCTATGTAATGTTTCCCACTCCTACGATTGTTCCAGGTAAACTGTCCATTATTGGGCCTAACGTCAACTAAATTCAAAATTTCAATGTAGTTGTGTATTATCAAAGTAGATGGGTCCAGCCTTGACATGCCACCACTCTTTTTAGTCAAATCAAGAATAACATTAAAATCACCTACCATAATCCAATGGTGGAAGGGGGCCAGGCTATGAAAAAAACTTATGTGGGCCCATAAGGAGTTTTTACCTTGCTAATCATTGGGAGCATAGATATTAGAGAAGAGAATGACTTCCCCTGTCTCAAAGCTAGAAGCAATCATAGTCATGGAGTACTTAGAATTCAGCCAGCCTATGAGGCCAATCTTTCATGGGTTCCACAGACAAGCTAGTCCTCTTGAGTATCTAGCAGTGCCAATGCATTGACATTCTCCTTGCCTTTACAACTTGGGTGCTAGTCTGGACATGTATTCAACTAAAAGCTTAGTCTCCTGCAAGAAAAGGACATCTGGGCTATGTCTTTTAATCAGGTTGTGAACATCATTTTGTTTGGGGCTGTTGTTCAAACCCCTTACATTCCAAGATATTATAATCATTTTAGAGGGTTCAAAAAGTGTGCATCCAAAGTCTTTACTAACCCCTACTCCACCAAAGTCTCTCCCATTAGCTTGATCTTTTCCAAGTCCTTTTTTCTACCAGGCTTTCCAGATTTCTCCCCCCTCCTTTTTTAAGGTCTTTTTTGTAGAAATTTGAGATGGGGAGAAGATTTACTACTTCTTGCTACCCCTGAGTCCCCAATTTTCCTGATAAGGGGCATATTTCTGTCTTCTTTAAGGGGAGCAACTGAGGAAGTCATTCCTTTTAAAATTATCAGCTGCTAGTCCATATCCATATGACAATCTCCAGCATCTTATGTTTCAATTAAAGCCCCTAAAGCATTAGTTTCTTGAGCTGGTCCCCCAATCCCCTGGTCCAAAATCATCAACTCGAGATTTACCTCCTGCTGATTAAGGTCATCCAATATTTCAAATCTATTGAGTGAGTCATCTAATTGTCTTTCCTTTAAGGACCATTTTCGGCCTCTATTTCTATATCATCCTTTAACTAGCATAAAACCATCAGTTTCAGGCACCTCACTTAGAATCAGACCCCTTTCCCTGTCAGTATTAGAAGGAGTGCGAGTAGATTGAGCTGGCTGAGGTGCAGTGGATTTTGAGGTGGGACACCATCACTACAAATGCCCTTAAGCATGACATAGACAACAGCAAAAAGGGAGGGTTTCATAATCCAACTATTATACCCATGAAAAAGGGCCCACACTCATTTCAATAGCATCTGGTAATGGCTTACTAAGATCAATTTCAACACAAATGCAAGCATAAGTCATTGCCTTTTTCCCTAGGAGTGACATTGAGGAACTGATTGGCCTTCCCAGCAAGGATGCAAGCAATTGGAGAGTGTCTTCTCGATAGCATTCCACTAAAAAGTGGGGCAGACGCACCCACACCAGGACACAATTTGGTAGTTCCTCTGAAGGTATGAAACTGGCATGCTAGGGCTTGATAAACAGTCCCACTTGATTATGGAAGTAAGGACCTCCAACAAAAACTCTTTGAGAATCTGTTATACAGGTAAAAGTGACCATGAAATAGCTATTGGCTAGTAATGTAATATCCATTTCTCCTTTCGGTGCCCACATCCTCTGAGCCCATGCTTCCAAGAATAATAGTGATGTCTTAAGCCCCAAAAACTTACAGTACAGGGAGTGATTGGAATAGTATTCAATGTCTTCAGCAATCATTTCCATTAGTATAACCAGCTTGGGCCTCTCTTTGCATCTTTCTAGATAGTTGTTGACTTTGGGGATGCGCATACTTGGTTGCTCAAGAGCAGCAAAAGAACCTAAACCTTGCAAAAGTGGAGCCTTCCCACTGCTGTGTGCTCCTTGGGACACTTGCTGCAATCCAAGCGCTTCCCTATAGCTGTACCTTGCTTTCTGCCCTATCGTGCCCTCCTGTTCACCTTCATCCATCATGCCTTCTCTCTGATGTTTCAAGGAGATATCCTATAATGAAATCAAGAGGAATCCATGCTCATTTGTCACAACAAAAATCCAACTATTCAGCTACATGACTAAAAATTTTAGTCACAACAACTAAAAATGATTAAATTCTACCAATTTTTTGCAACATAGCTATAAATGACTAAATACATAACCAATTTGATCATCAGGTAAAAAATACAACTAAATAATTAGTCACACAAATAAAAATGACTTAATAACTAGTCACACAAATAAAAATTAGACAATATGATATTAAAGTGGGTAATTAAAAAGGTGTTTAGAGATGTAGCTCATGGATGCAAAGACCCAATTATTTCTACTACTAAGACTATATTATACACATAATTAGACTATGTCCATATGTCACTATGTCAAAATGGTTATGCTTTACTACTAAAATTTCATTAAATAAACAAATAAATTAATTAGACATTGAAAACCCAATTTTATAAATGATACACTAAGCAATTAATAATCATTATTTCTAAATACTTCAATATCATTTAAATTAATTTAAAAATATTAATAATAATTACATTACAATTTGAATTTAACTATTAAGGTGTTGTTAAGTGTGTTAAAATATTTAATTAGTCTTTAATAACTCTTATTTCCAACCAAATAATTAAAATATACCTTATAAAAATTAATGAAGACAGTTAATTATTTTAATTTATAAAAAATTATCCATCCAAATAAAATAAATAATTTCAAATAACTAAATCCAAAGATAACTTTAATAAACTAGTTGATAATAATTAATTTTAAATTTAACATAAAAATAAAAATATATTTACCATTAAGAATAAAAGTCTTTTTCCTTCCCATTTGCAAGTGGTCCCATTTGTCAGTGGAGGAATGAATGAGAGCCATATGATTGAACTAGTATAAACCCTAGAATCTAGGTATTCTTAGAAAACCTATATTTCCTTATGACCCAAATAGAAATTATTTTTTTCACATGTTTAAGCTATGAAAGGTTTGTAGGTTCAAGCTATGAACGAAGCTCAAAATAATTCTCTCCAATATGAAAACCATATTTTTTACATGTATAAATTTAATGTAAATGTATTTTTTTACTTTATTTAAATTTTATTTTTATTACTTTTATTTTATGTAATAAATCCATATTATTTATATATATATTTGATTATCAAAAACATATATATGTGTGTGTGTCTGAGAAACCCCCCACTACCACCCCACCCCCCCCTCCCCGCCTCTCCCCACCCCCTCCCCCCCCCCACTCTCTATCTCTCTCTCTCACACACACACGCACGCATGCATGCACGCACGCATGCATGCACACACACACACACACACACACACACACACACACACACACACACACACACACACACACACACACACACTAACCTAAAATAAAAATACCTAAGTTCATAATAAATTATATATATAACATAATGTTTTATATTTTTTTTTTTAATTTTCTATTTTTTTAAATACATATATATATATATACATATATGTGTATATATATATATACATATATGTGTATATATATATATATATATACATATATATACATACATATATATATATATATACATACATATATATACATACATATATATATACATATATATATATATATACACACACATATATACACACACACACACACACACACACACACACACACACACATATATATATATATACACACACATATATATATATATATATACATATATATATACATATATATATACATATATATATATACATATATATATATATATATACATATATACATATATATACATATACATATATATACATATACATATATATACATATACATATATATACATATACATATATATACATATACATATATATACATATATATATATATATATATATATATATATATATATATATATATATATACATATACATATATATACATACATATACATATACATATACATATACATATACATATACATATACATATACATATACATATACATATATATATATATATATATATATATATATATATATATATATATATATATATATATATATATATATATATATATATATATATATATATATATATATATATATAAAAATAGGGTCCATTGGTCAATCCAGAATTGCAACCTTGACGTCAGTCACGACCATTTCTTGAATCTATTGGGGGTGGGACAGCCAACTGGCTGAGCTCCCCTTCCCCATCATCATCATCATCATTATTATTAGTCTTCATAATTAATTTATATATTATTGAAAGTATAAAAATTCTCTCTATATATAAATATAAATTATATGTATTTATTTATTTAATTTATATGTATTTATTAATTAATTATATGTACTCAGGTTTCAAATGGTAATATATATTTTTGGGATATATATAATTATATATATTTTGTAAAATATATATGCATGCATTTATTTATTATTGTATGTATGTATTTATTTTTTATTATTATTTTATTAGTCTTAATAATTAATTTATATATATTATTGAAATAATAAAATTTTATGGTTTCATATATATATATATATATATATAAAGATGGAAATGAATTTTATTTTACAGGGTGAGTTATTATGCATTGCAACATCGCTGCATAAGGTAATTAGTCAAGTATCATACCTTAACTATATTTTAATAAACTCTAAGTCATTTGAGGTGAGCATAAATATAAACAAATTTGAATAGAACAACCAACATGCAGGAGTGAATGACAAAATAATGATTAAAATGACTAAATATACTACCAATTGATGGAAATTAGTTAATACAAATGACTAAATATACTACCAATAGATGAAAATTAATGAATAAAAATGATTAAATATACTACCAATTGATGGGAATTATTAATTACAATGACTAAATAAATGACTACCATGACTAAATAAATACCCAGTTAACAACAATCAATGACTAAATTAACAACTTAATACACTACCAAATTGATCAATCAAAACAACTAATAAATGAGTAAATATGGTTTAGTCATCAATTTGATCACATTATAAATGACTAGAAATAAATTACTAATGATCATGTGATCATGTTTGGTTATTTATATGAATTTTTTAGTAGTTTTCAAAAATTATATATTATTGTTTCTGTACTAGTGTTATACAAACTAGGAATAATCTTATTCCAATATAAAAATCCTATATCACCTACCAATATTATATTATACATTTTCATAATGTGAAGAACATCACTAAATCTTCCAAATAAAAAACCCATCAAAGGAGAAGACTCTAGACAATTCTGAAGCACCCAAGCTATGTCAAGCCGAATATTTTCAAGTGTCAAAATATAATTTACATGTTGTATCCATAATAAAACGGCACTATTTCACACATACACCTCACTGGGACAACCACATGCTTTTTGAACCCTCTTAACCACTAAGCATGGACTAGTTTGGATCATTTCAGCCTAACTTATTTATTTTGTATAAATGTAAACTAAGTTTTGAAAGTTAATTTAGGGATTTAAATTGAAGGTGACTGAAATATAGACCTATATAAAGTAGAAAGTTTAGGCATAATGATATGCATTAGAATGGTCTAGCACATCTTATAGGTATGTTTTTGGTAGACATTAGATGGATCTAGTTGTCAGCATCCATCCATATTATACTAGATTCATCCAAGAAGGTCCAAATAATCAGCTTCTAGATCAAAGTTACTCATGATCTATTTTCATTCCTTCTTACCACCTACATAAAGTCTTAGACCGAAACACAAAAAAATAAATTAAAGTACCTTAGTTCTCTTGCTTATTTATAAAAATAAAAAATTATAATGGAACATTTTATTATACATTTATATTTTATTAATTTAGACATATCTCAGAGAATTTGAATATTCATAGTTTTATATATTTTTAGTTTAGTTAATGAAAAAAATAAAACATATTGGTGAATCCGATCCTTGTCCTAAATTTATAAAAAACTTTAGGTTACCTTAGAATATCCTTTCACTTTCCTAGGGTTTCAAATTTTTATATTTAAATATGATTTCCAAACATGATTTCTGTTCCACTTATAGGTGATTTATTTTATAGGGTTCCAAAATTTTAAATCGTAGATTTATATATACAACACATCCAAATTCTTTCTTTCCTTTAGGGTTTTCCATCTACCATCTTAGGGTTTTATATTTATGCATTAGGTTTTAAAATTTATTGTTTAGTTCCCCTCATCATAAATGCAAATCTAAATTTCTCTTTTATTTCCCTAGGTTTTCATACTTATTCTTATATTAGGGCCTATTTTATTAGTCTTCTAACTTGTTTAGATCATACTTGGATTAGAATAACTCTATTTTCAAAATGTTCATATGTTTTTTTCTTTCCATATTAGTTGGAGAAAATATCCATTTATTTGCTAAAATTATATAATTACTTTATAGAATTAGGGCGTAATTATTTTAAGTAATTTTTGTCTAGAGGTTGAAATACACTTCTATTTTAAAAATAATTTGAGTGCTTTTTTAATCTATTGATATTTAACAAAGCCCTCTTTTTGGATTAAAACAATTCTTCATGTTTTTCTTGGGGTGGTTGGTTCTTTATTTAGGATATTATGTCATGGCTATAATAAATTTACATAGTTTACATTTTATAATTCAAGCTATGATTGTGATAATTACATATTTATTTCCAACATATCTAATATTTTTAAAAATAAAGTACCGAAATGGATCAAATTTATGAGCAAAAGAACCAAGGCTGAAATTAATATTTACTAATTATTAACTCTCCTTAGTATTACATATTTTATGAATGTAAAATTGGAAATGTTCCTATATACGTATATTTTCATCCCTCTTTAGGGTTGTGATAGCTACCATTCCTTCCCTATTAGTTTCCAAAGGCTTATGATGGATATGAAATTCCATGTCCAAAGAGGTAGGTTGTCTTCTATTAACATATTTTTTATGTATCTCGAAGATAAAAATGCTTATGAAGAAAATAATGAACATAATAATGAATGTCAAATTATAACACGTCTTATTGAGATTAATGGAGTAAGTCAAAAACAAAATTAAACACTATACATATTTTTGAAGTCAAATCCTTTAGTAAACTCATGACTTGGATAAGGAATTAAAGGTAATCATAGAGACAAAAAATCCAAAAAATGATGAGGTTATAATATATGAGGAATAAAATGATCCCTTACATTATATTAATCAAAATTTTATAAGTATTTAATCTACAATAGTTTTTAAAATCCTTGCTACCACTACTACTATTCTAATTTCTATAGCTATGGTTATTAAAGTGATTATCACCCATGGTATGGTGGCAACACAAGGTTTTATTAAATTTCAGTGGCTATCCATGAAAAAAAAAATTCTTCTTGATATTTATAATCGCATGACATCATCATCATCCATGCCTATTACACAATCCCTCATGCAAATTATTAAATATATATTTACTAAGGTGTTATAGTTATATCAAAGTCTAGAGTGATTCATTATTAATCTTTTGGCACATGAAATTTATAATTATCATTTATCTACAAGATTTATGAGACATAGGTTAATTATATAATGGTAATGATGATCTAGAGTAGTATCTTAGACTCATGTCTTAACTATGCCTCTAATGGCAAGTTGTTAATTAAGTTATTTCAAATAAGTAATAATGAATATGCTTTGCAATGATTCTATGGCCTCCCATTCTAATTGATGCATGTATTAAATCCATTAGAATATTAGTTATTAGCACACTCTTTAATTAAAATTAGTAAGGAATTATCCTATTCTAAAATTATATAACTTAATTAAGGACCCAATGAATAAATCAATGACTATGTGATTTAGTACAAGATTATGATTTTTAAGACAAAAATTCCTATGAATAAAAATTAGTTATAATATATTTTGGGAAACACACCCATTCATTTTTTTATTAACTTTACTATTTATTATGTTTAGGTCCTAGTTTGGTCTTTTAATTCAAAATCCATTTATAATCTATGAAATGCAGGTCAAATTTAATGAATAATAAGTGTCAAGTTAGGTGTTTTTAGGAAAAGTTAGGCTATATTGAATCTCCAAATACAATGACATCAAATGTCTATCCTAGTTCAAATATAATTCTCTATATTTTAGGACTTGATCATTGAAACTAAGCTCAATGAATTTATTTCCTTTTAGAAAATTTCACAACTTTTAAAAAACTATTAGAGTATATTATTCTCATGCATTCTAGGTTCTAGATAGTTTTATCATCTTTTCCTAGTTTTGTCCTTTGTGGATTTATCCCACATTGGTTAGCTAGGCTTGTTTCTTGTTTTTCATTGCCTAATTATGCAAGGTCTCTCCATTTTACTTGCATATCTTATTCTAAATATCATATGATTTTATTTTTCTTTGCATTTCATCCTTGCAGCCTCTTATGATGCTTTTGTTGCCAATGCTTCAGATTCATGGTTTATTGGAATGATATTGTTACCATTCCTTCTATGGTGCTAGAGATTTGAAGTATTGTATCCACCCATTTATTTGCTACAAAAATTTATTTAGATAATATTATTTGATCTAGCACTATTCATTTAATGTTGTGACATTTTATTTTTGGTGTCATCCATACTAGCCATGGTGTTTTGGAGGTCTACATCCTTTCAGAGGAGATTGATGTAGGTCTGCATAGGTGGTGTCTTATTTTTACTGGTGTGTTGCAGCATTGATGAGATACATTAGAGCATTGAAGGTGGTGTTGGAATTTTTATAGTAGATATTTTTTTGCAAAGAATTTGGCATCTTTTAAGAGGCAAGTATTTCCTTTTAATATAGGTGATGTCCTATTTTGTTATGTAGTTGGAGCTTTTCTATGTAGACTACGTTTAAAGGATATGTGCATTTGCATAGGTGTATTGGAAGGATTGATGGGTATTTTTTTTGAATTTGAAAGAGATCATTGTTGTAGGTGCATTAGAAGGAGGATCAAGACTTGTGTTCCATCTACTAAAGTATGTATTTCATCTACAAAAGCCTAAATTCCATCTACAAAAACTTACATTCCATTTATAAATCATATGTTCCATTTTCCAAGTCTATGATCCATTCATTTCTAGCCTTTTTTGGGAGATCTGTGTAGCCCCTTTTATTTTCATTAGAAAGATATTAGAGGTTTTTTTATGTGTGGAGGACTATCAAGAACATGTCACTCAATATCTATCTAGTGAGATGTAGGATTATTTCTCTTCTAGATGTATTCTATAACTCTTGAGTTTATGACATATAATTGAGAAGGAAATGCATCTTTCACATAATCCTAAAGGTTCATTGTAAGAAATACTCTCATTTAAAGACAAAAATAATCCATTTTTTTATCCTCTCAAAAACAACTATTTATTCATTATTTGTTTTAATAGATGTATTTTTTACTTTAAGCGGAAGTATCTTTCACTTACATAAGCAAAGGGTTCACATGCAAATTATTTTTTCCCTTTTGTTGGCTTAAGGATGTATGTAATGAAATTATATCTCCAAGGAGTGGTTATAAGGCTAGGTTCATTACCATTTTGGTCATATAAATCATCTTGTAATGTAATTATTATTACTTTTCACACATTTACAAGAATTCCTAAAGCCTACAAATTTTCAACCGCAACTCAAAATTGAGTTCAGTATTTTTCAAAATATTACGGTTTTCAATTATCTATCCACTGGTGTCAACTATCTATAAAAATGCATTACTTTTATAAAGTTCCAAATTTGGTGGGGGGGGGGGGGGGGGGGGAGGCATAATACAAATCTTTAGGGGGTTATCTTGGTGCTGATTTTTCCACCCTTTTGCACTCTTTCTACTCTTTTATGATTTAATAGCATGGATTCTTCTTATAGTTTAGATAAATGTGAGTCTTTAAACAAACATAATTACCATACATGGAGAACTAGAATAGAAATAATCATTAAATGTAAAGGATCATGGTCCCTACCTAATGAAGTTCAACCATAATTCACTAAAGAATATGAAAAATTTCAGCACCAATGTAAATTTGAAGAGTGTATGGGTTTGATTGGGGGTTATTGGAGTGAAAATATTATATTTCATCTAGATGGATGTGATTCTCCATTCAAAATATGGGCTAAACTAAAAGGCTTATTTTGGAAAAGAGATCACATGAGATCCACACAACTTGAAGTCAAGATTACTTCTCTCAATCCTAAAATTTTTCCCTCTATTGTAGACTATCGCACTAAGTTTAAAAACTTGTTGATGCAGTTAAAGGGGAGTGGATGCAATAATAAAAATTAATTGTGTATACCCTATTCTATCTAAGTTAAAATGTCTATTTTAAATCTTTGTTTCTACTTTTTTCTCTAGCATGGATTCCTTATATGCCTCATTCCAAATGCATGATTTGGAGTTGTTTTATGAAAAAATTACTAGGGAAGAATCCAAATTGTCTCACCTTTAGTATTTCACCTCTTAAAAATAATTAGTAGCATCTAATCCTAAGAGCAAGGGAAAATCAAAGAGTAAATCCAAGAACACTCCTCCATCTCAAAGTGCACTTGAACCCAATAACTTTAAACCCAAGTCATATTTGAAATCCAAGAATAAGTCTAGCCTTTCATGCTCTTTTTGTGGGGGGACTAGTCATGAAGAATTTAGGTGTTTTATAATAATGCAAGCCTTGGGGGATGTTGTTAGAAGACATAATATTTTTATCTCCACTCCACCTAATGAACATGGAAAATCACTTAATGTTATTGGGAAATATTAGTCACATATTTTAGATAGTTGGATCATAGATTTTGGTGCCTCTTACCACATGTCTTATTTCAAGGAGTCTTTTATATCTCTTGGTTTAAGTTCTAATTCCAACATTGAGGTTGGAGATTCTTCTTTTATTGTCATTCAATGAAATCGTGATATACAACATGATGGTGGCTAAATCAATGATGCACTATATATCCCTGACATCACTATAAATTTGATTTATATTTATCAAATTTTTCATTCTAGTCAAGTTAAGATTGTGACTTTTAAACCACAGGGAGGTGAAGTTCAAGAATTAATAGAGCCTCATACATTCATTACAAAAGGTGTTTTTAATCATAATTTTTTACTCTATTAGTTTGAGGGTTTTGATGATACTCCTCCTATAGGGACATGTTTGGTCTCTCATGTAGATTCTGAGAGTATTCTTTGGCATGAGATATTTAGACATCCTAATTATAGTTTTTTGAAGGAGTTGAGAAATCATAGTATGGTTGATGGTCTTCCTACAATTTCATGTCTTGATGGAGTTTGCCCTAGTTGTGCATTAGGAAAACAACATCAAGATCTATTTCATAAAGGTATGGATAAGAGAGATTCTTCACCACTTGATCTTATGTATAATGACTTCATGGTCTTTCCTACTCCTTTCAATGGAGCTAAGTATACACTTACGTTTATTAATAATTTCTCAAGGCGTATATGGGTAAATTTTCTCAATTACGAGAGCAATTTTTTTCACACTTCAAAGTCTTTAAGGCTTTAGTCAAGAAATAATATTCTAGTTACATCAAGAAGTTTCATATTGATAATGGGGGAGAGTAATTTAGTAGATATTTCTCTAATTTTTTGGCAACTTATGGTATTCTCACTAGCATTCTATTCCACATACTCCACAACAAAATGGCTTAGTAGTACAAAAGAACTGAACTTTGAAGGAGATGACTAACTGCATGATGCATTCATGAAATTAATTCCCATATATTGGGAAGAATCATTTAATTATGTGAATTACATTTAAAATAACACACCCCACATATCACTTGAGCATTTGAATCCAAAGGAGGCTTGGTCTTGAACCAAGCCTGATGTCTCATTTTTTAGAGTCTTTCGGATCCATGCTTAGGCATTTCTATCAAAAATGAAAATCATTAAATAAGAAGAGAAAACTCTTGATCTTTGCAGGTTATAGTGAGGACATGATATCTTATCACCTTTTATATCCTGATACTCATGATGTTCTGTTTCAAACATATGTTTAGTTTGATGAGCACTTCACTTCTCATGATTATCATTCCATGCTTTCTTATTCTATGTTGATTTATGCCCTCCTTTCGAGACTTAATTATTAGAGGAATTAGTTCATGAGGGCCATAAAGAGGTTATGGATGTTGATGATCCTATTACCACTAATGTTTTCACTATGCCATTATGGGATCATACTATGGTTTATGAGGCAACACCTTTTATACACAATCTTCCACCCACTAGACATCATCATGCACATTTTATAGGTACTTGACTTTTGTGTCAAACATTATATAGGGATCAATAGTAACTTTTGTAGGCTCATGGGATACAAGAGTGGGATGAGGCTATGACATATGAGTATTATTATTTGATGAAGAATCATACTTGGGATTTGTTCACTCTTCATAAGGGAGGAAATTTGGTTAGATGCAAGTGGATACACCAGACCAAGGATGTAACTGATGGGTCCATCAAAAAGTATAAGGTATTGATTACTTTAAGACTTTTGCATCCATTGCCAAGATGGATTCTATTTTCCTTTTACTTTCTCTTGCAACTTCACATGGTTGGATAATGTACCAAATGGATGTTAGAGTTATTTCTTACATGGAGATTTATAGGAACAAATCTACATAGAGTATCCTACTAGGTTTTTTCATAATTTTTCTCTTATTTTTTGACTTAAGAGGTCTCTTTATGGTTTCAAATAGGTCCCTTGGGATTTGTATCTAAATATGGATTATTTTATTCTCTCCACTAAATTCTTTTGATTCCATTATGATCCCACAATATCTAACATTTTGGGGAGGATATTGTTATATTGGTCTTGTATGTTGACAATCTACTTCTCACAAGGATCTCCTCGTCTCAGATTTAGGCTATTCATCAGGGTCTTTCATAAGAGTTTAATGTGGTAGATACCAATATTTTACAATTTCTTCCTTGGTTTGCATATTTCTCAGCTGGACTCATGGATTCATTTAAGTCAACAGAAGTACACCCTTGATATTCTTTAGCATTTTAGAGTAGATGATTACAAACCAAGTCCCTCTTATTCTTAGTCTAGATTCACTCTCATTACCACATGTACTAATCCTTATTTGTGATCCTACATTGTATAAGAATATGGTTGGGACTATTATGTATTTGACCCATACTCTCCCTAAAATTTTATTTATAGTTGGGCTTGTGTCTAGGTTTGCACATGTTCCTCATGGTAGTCATTAGTAGGCTACCAAGAGGATTTTATGATGTCTACAAGGCACTACTCATTTTGAATCACACTATACCAGGGGTTATACTTAGGTAGTTGGGTACACTGATTCAAATTGGGAAGGTTCTATTGACGACATGAATTCCACTTATCGATACATCTTTTGTCTTGGTTCTTCTCTAGTTGTTTAGGCATGTAATAAGCAACATGATATTGCACTTTCATCTACATAGGATGAGTATAGGGTAGAAGTTACAAATATTCAATAGGTTCTTTGGATTTGTTAGTTATTGACAGATTTTAGATTCATCCAAGATTCACCCATTGCAATTTTTTGTGATAACCATAGCAAAATTCACATATCCCACAACCTAGTTGAGAACCAATGGACCAAACACATTGAGATACACATGCAACATGATGTTCTTTGCTTGGAGTACATTATGAGTTAGCAACAAGTTGTTGAAATCTTCAAAAATACTTTTGCATCACCCCATTTCCTTGAGTTACATGGCATGCTTGGGGTTTTAGAAATTATCCTTAGGGGGCGTTCATTATGACATATTAATTATTCATTTCAAAGATATATATTTTTCATTGGCACTTGATTAAGCCTTGTTTTTGGGACTCATAATGTGGACATGCTACTTTATCTTTTTTGGATATTTTTAGCCCCTATATTCACTTGAGGGGGGTGTTATAATATATTATTCTCATACTTACTAGGTTATAGGGAATTTTTCATATTTTTCTACTTTTTTCCTTTGTGGATTTATCCCACATTAGTTAGTTAGTATTGTTTCTTATTTTTCCTTATCTACTTACGCAAGGCATCTCCATTTTAATTGCATGTCTTATTATTAATTTTGCATTTCATCCTTATAACCTCTTATGATGATTTTTTTGTCAATGCTTCCAATTTATGGGTTATTTTAATGATAGTGTTCTCATTCCTTTCAAAAAATTTAACTTTACATGGTCTATTTAGATTGTTTATCCTACTACTAATTTTAAATTATTCTCCATGTAAGAGATGTTTTACTTTTTTACAAGCTCACAATCCTACACCTCCTCACACTATTTCACAAATTTTGAAAAGGTTTGGGTTTATTTATAGGATACATGTCACTCTTTCATGCTCTCAAGAATTCAATAACTCACACTTACCCTGGATCTAACACATCTAGTCAAAAGATGTTTTGTGGTGTGATTTCATATCTTCTCACCTCATGTCTACCTAAGAGTTCACACAAAGACCCAAACATTGAAAAAATGTTATTCAATCACTATATGCCATGTGTCATCATGCTATTGGTCACACACCTCATGGTTGTTATAATACAACACTTATACCAAGGAAGGAAATTTCTCAAAACCAACAAAATGAACACCAGTGCCATGCACATGGAAAATTATAAGATGAATAATCTCAAATGAATAATAAATTATAGGTAAAATCAGTACACATAGACTCTTGACATCATCTAATTATCCAATATAAAATATGAATTAAATCAAATTGAACAACAATAAATGATATTTGAAATCAATGTAAAGTTCAAATTGGTATTAAAGAAGAATAAACACCTTGTCTAATATAGTCATTCAAGGATTTAAAGGAATATAGATAAGCATAGTTTCCACTTCATCCAAATTCTTTAAATCACCATTTATTTCCACAAACCCTTTATAATTCAATCACCTATGTGACATCCAGATTCAAATATTGGACTGTAGAGGAAAGGGAAATAACAAGGATAATGAATTAAAAACTATGAAATCTTATTTTTTTCATATGGGACCAGTAGGGTCTTCTTTTTAAATTAATTTATCCAAGGCATGATGTTGAGTATAACAAATAATTAGACTACGATCAAATTCTTGAATTAGACATTGATTATAAACAAGTTTCTCTGAGTTGCTAACTCATAAAAACCCATAGGAGGTACTAAAGGATTGAGTAGAATAACCTGACAAGTGGATTAAGAATAAAGATGTGGAAAATATCCATTTTCATCATTCTAGACTAGGTGTTTGTATTGGAATGATCCTTATGAATTGAATCAATAATGCCATCAATATATCCCTTGTAAACAAAGTATGGGTGCCCATTTTTGTTAATGATAATTAATGATAGGTGGATTATTTATTTAGGATAAGTCCTCACATTCAATATCTAACAATATATCTTAAGAGTACAATAATTTGAAAACTTATATATCTTTCTATATTTGGTTGATACTATTTCTTCCATATTCTACTTTGACAAAAGTAATCAATAAACTCAAGCCACAGGGACATTAGTTCATAAACATTTTCACAAGTTGTAACTAATAAATTTATTTAATTTATTTAATAAATATGTTATTTATTTTTTCCAATGTATACAAGGTAATCAATGAATATCCCATGACCATGCTCTATGATGAGATGTGAAAGTCAATTATGAGAATTGGATATTATTAGTTATAAATATATTACATTATCATTAATAGAGTGGGTATTGGTATAACCTCTCAAGTTTCCCATTCATGTTACTAAAAAT
The DNA here is from genome assembly GCA_037957365.1 of Torreya grandis. NCBI lineage: Eukaryota > Viridiplantae > Streptophyta > Pinopsida > Cupressales > Taxaceae > Torreya > Torreya grandis. The sequence continues at coordinate 1,921,607 of JARHVA010002909.1, read as the reverse complement.
TTAGCTGAGCAAAAAATAACATATAAAATCTAAAATGGGATTGGATCATTATATAAAGAGAATAAAAAATAACTGTGATGCCAATTATGTTATAAATTTGGCCACCCCATCATAAAATAATTATTGAAATTGAGTGTAATTGTAGCCCAAAGGGTTCCATCAATTTGAATGATCATGCCATTCATTATTAGGATCCTATGCATATAGTCATATCCCTATAAAAGTTCTAAAAATAAAAGTTTATGTGGTCTATAGTCAAAGCACACACCCTTATGATTGGGTCTACATCAATGCAATGGATAGTTAATATTTGAAGATGGAGATGGAGACTATTAGCATTGTGTTAACATAGTAAAAATTTAGTATCCAAGGAATAATGAGGAAAGGCTATCAAACCCTAAAGTATAGGAAGAATCACCAAACACTGACACTACATTTATAAAGATGGTAATCTAAGGGATACCTCCACTAAAACTCACACAAAGAATCATAAAGATGCAAGAGGTAACTTAGCCTCTAGATTTATATTCCCCTCTTGTATCTAGCTATTTTTTGGAAATACCCAACATTTATTCTCCCAAATAAGAGATGATTGAAAATAAAACTAGTTTAACTTCACCTTCTTCTCAATATATGCCTCAACTAGAGGATGTCCTCGTTGGCATCCCTCTTTCTACATATTAGGTAGAAATTTATCCATTGGGGACCACCACCCATAATTATGTAGTGAGCAAAAATTAAAATATTTCCCCTATTGTTATTGTTTTCAATCCCATTCAGTTTATACATCTCATGTTAACTATGGAACCACCTACCTTAGGTAGTGTGGCTACCTTTTCCCCAAACATTTTTAGTTATAAACCCTTATAAAAATAATCCCCAGTGTTTGAAGTGGACACAATCATGATTTCATCATATTCTAAGATGACTATTATAACCAAGTTCTCATCCTTTGAAACACCTTCCACTTTAGAGGTTAAAATTTCTAAAGAAAAAGAGATGAAAGACTCCCTTCCTATAATTAAAGCTCATATAACCACCCTATATCCTACTTACCCTTTATCAACTTCATCCCATACTCCTCAAAATATGAATACCCTTATCCCAATCACATATCTTTACTCACCAACCTTCACCCCTCTTTCAACTCAAAATTTTACTCTTTTAGTGTCATGCATAACCTTTATGTTGGTTGACCCTATTCCACCTGTTCATAGGCATTCAAACACCACCTTTACATATTAAATTATCTCATCATATGCCACCATAATTTCACATGTATGAGGAAACATGATGGAGGTTATATAGTTGGACAAAATCTATAAAACAATGATGGTCATAACTAAAGAGATGAAGGTCAAATTGTAATTTGAGAAACCTACTAGATAACTCAAGAAAGTGACTAAAAGGATGGTCATAAGGGAAGGGATACCCACTATCATTGTTTTGGAAGAAGAGCTATTTACTTTGATAATAAAAATAAAGGGAATGCTTGGTGATACTGATGAGTGGATAAAAGATTTAAAATTTGTTGTTACTACCACTGGTAAGGTAGAAAATAAAGTTATATATGGAATGAAGTAGAATATAAAGTATATAGAAACCTAAATTAGAGTATCATTTCTAGATAATATCACTACAGAGGTTTAGGAAGTGCTTGAATTATTATATGAGCATTTGGTAGAATGTTGGTGATCAAAATCAAAGGGTATTCCTTTATATAAAAGGTAAATATTTATCTTGAAAATATTACTAAGATTGAGGTTATGTTGGTACATTTAGCCAAATATGTAAATAAGGACATATTTACATAGTTAAGCTTCATGCATCAGTATGACATTTGGATGACTCAAAACCAAAATATTCATATGAGGAATTCAGTACAATAGTGGGCAAAGGAAATGCATGTTTTCATTTGTGCCATTAATAAAGGAATAATATCAATTATATAGTTGTTATAGGGGGAACAATAGTATAATTATTTAAACTAGATGGAAAACTTGATGCTTTCATAGAATTCTTGGTCAAATTGGCCAACTTCATCACATAATTAAATAATAGATCTAGAGATGCCAACAAATATAGTAATGAGCAAGTTATTAAATTGGTGAAATATGATAAATATAAAGTAAAGTGATACCAAACTGAAATTAACTCTTCATAACCTTCTTAGTAAACATGAAACCCACCTAAAAAAAATAAGGGAGTTATTTAAAACCCTTATTATTCATCTGTCCAAAATTAATGGGGATTACGAAACATGTGTTAGGTTGCATAGGCTAGGCATTCTATCTCAACATAAGATAGTGAGTATTAGATCAATGTTCTTAATAGTCCCAATGCTTAGCCATGGAAACCTCCAACTATCACTCCTCCAAGTGGCACTCAACAAGCTATTTCAACATAGGCTATAAGGGCTCTAAGTACCTACTCACAGGCATGTACTTTTCCAACTCCCCACGGAACATGAATAAGAGGGAAGATGCAAGATAATGGGAGATAAAAGGGGGTGGCGGAATAAAGTGACACATTTTTTCTGAAAATAATAATAGTTGAACTTGGAGAGAATGTTAGAGACACTTCAAAAAGGAATGTGAAAATGACATAAAAACATGAATTATGGAATTTTGAATGTAACTTATAAATATATAATTTGTTTTAATACATAGATGATAAAAGTGTGTGAAATAAATTCATTTATGACAATAAGTTGATATTTTTTAAAAAAAAGATAAGGAGAGTGCATGTGTATGAACACACTTTTTTTGAGTAAACGATTGAATTTTATTATGAATTTTTATATATAGATAGGTGAAATGTCGAAGATTGTTGAGAATATTTTTTATTATATGTATAATTTTAAAATTCAAGACAACTAAAAAATTGAAACTACAAGTGTACGAACACAACTTTTTGACCTTAACTTCATGAAAATCATTTTTAAAAAAAAGCATAGTTGACAATGTGTAGATTATTGAGATATAAATTTTATAAACTTCAATTAATATTCAAAAATTTATAAAGGAATTTAGGATGATATGTAAATAGGACATAATGAGGTATGTTATGTATAAATTAATAATTATAAATAATAGTCTAACATTAAAATAAATTATATATTTTAAAACTACACTTTCTCCTCTATAAACCCATATATATATAAGCTACCTGATCAGATGTGTCAACAAAGATGAAAAAATACCCAAATTTCTTAAAAACTAAGTGGGTTGCTCCATGACTAGTTTCAAGTTAGGTTCGGACCTCTCTAAGCCTATACCCAAGGCAAATTTGGAAGGAAAATGAAAAAATAATTGAAATGTTTAAAGGGCGTATGCCCTTTCTAAAGGATGCATGCCCTTTATGAAGGACACATACCCTTTTCATATATATATATATATATATATATATATATATATATATATATATATATAAAATAAAAGCTACCTGATCAGATGTGTCAACAAAGATGAAAAAATACCCAAATTTCTTAAAAACTAAGTGGGTTGCTCCATGACTAGTTTCAAGTTAGGTTCGGACCTCTCTAAGCCTATACCCAAGGCAAATTTGGAAGGAAAATGAAAAAATAATTGAAATGTTTAAAGGGCGTATGCCCTTTCTAACGGATGCATGCCCTTTACAAAGGACACACACCCTTTTCAAAGGGCATACACCATTTATAAAGGATGTATCACCTTTTCAAAGGGTATGCATCCTTTCTAAAGGGTGTCCACCCTTTTCAAAGGGCATACAACCATTTTAGAATGCAATTTTTTTTCAATTTTATGTTGTTGACAAATTCATATATATATATATATATATATATATATATATATATATATATATATATATATATAATTTACAACAAGAGGTTGTTGTTAAGAACCTTGGACTAAATTTGTTTTTTCCATGTTTGATATTTTTCAAGCATATATTTAGTTAAATAAATGTTAAGTATAATATATTCTTATACTTTAAATTTATTTTACTAAATATAACAAATTAGGGTCACTCAACATCTTCTAAAATTGATTATAGAGATGTAGGATTTACCATTTAGAAGTTAGTTTTTCAAATTTCATTCCATCCAATACTTAGTATTAAAAAATTTAGGATTAGAGGATATAATGAGAAATGAGGTTACAAATAATTTTACGTATGTAATAGATCTATGCCATTGATTATGCCCCATATTTCACCTAATTGAGTATGCTTTACCTACTTTACCTACATGAGTATGCCCTACCCGATTGAATACTCGATCATGAAGGTGGATTCTTAAATAATTTATGGGTTTTTAAATCATTGGGTCTATCAATATGCATAAATGAATTAAATATGTAATGTAACTTGTAACATACCTATAGTCATGATATGGTCACTCATACATGACATCTATCACATACCTATTATATATGTATGTATTCACTCATATATGACATATGCTAGTATTCATGATATGATAACTTATAATTGACATGAATATAACTAATAATTCTAATAAAATCCATTTTAAATAGAATAAATCAACACACCATTCAAATTCATTATAAAAAGACACCACACTCTAAAAAAAATGTTAGATAGATGGTTAATCCATGCATTCTTCAATTCCAATATCATGCATTATTCCAAAGTCATGTATAATAAAGTAATATTCTAGAACTCCAAATTCACATAGGACACTCCCTTATTGATCCTCATCATCCCTAATCACTCCCTCATCAATCCTCATATTCATGCTTATCATTCCTATTCATTCCCTCAATGGTTCTTATTATCCCACATTATCCCTAATCACTCCCTCATTGGCTATCATCATCTTTCATTATTGTTAATCACTCCCTCATCAATCCTCATCATCCCTCATCATCCCTCATTTTAATTTATCATCCCTAAACACTCCAGGTCATCAAACCTCATCAACCCTAATCACTCTCTCATCATATTGAGCATCATCCCTAGTCATAGTCTCATCATCCCTTGTGATCCGTAATAACTCCCTCACTAACCATCATCATTTATTATCATCCCTAGTAAATCCTTCATCATATTTCATTAGACCTCTCATCATCCCTAATCACTCCCTCATCAACCCTCATCATCCTTAATAATCCCTAATCACCCCCTCCTCATCTATCTTCATCCCTCAATGTCCCTAAAAATTCCCTCATTGTCACTTATCATAACTAATCATCCTTAGTCACTCTGTCATCTAGTAGAGTGTGTTCCAATCCATTAGTTAGTATAAATTTTTTTCAAACTAAACATTATCTTTTTTAGATGAATCTTGAATAGTGTTTCAATTCCTTTTGTTCTGATTGGAGTGTACTAGGGTGATTATTCTCATTCATGTCTAGTAGATTAGATATGGTCATGGTGGATTACTATAGGGAGATTATTAAATGATTTACATGGTGAAAGTAAGATAATATCCTCTTTGAACTTGCATGGAAAAATATAATTTTCAATGATGAGGGATGATGAAAAATGATGATAAATAAAAAATTACCTCTTTGCACTTGCTTGTTATGAGGTGAAATCCTTCTTCTAGACACAAATATTTATAAATCATTGAGTGAAAGAGCCAGATCATTTTGGAACTTCTCATGTTTGTGATTTATTCTCAAATAATGATGTGGGTTATTAATATAAAATATTATAATTTGTGCCACTTACTTTGTTATGGCATGATTTCTCCTTACATTGAAATTTTTGCGCTTGTGTAGGAATTATGATAGGAAAGTGGAGAGGGGGTTGATTTGAACTACAAATGATTGCATAATTCCTTTATAGTGTGGTCTCTATAATGTATGTTTAGTTTTTTTAATTTAGGTTTCATTTTTAGGGTTTAAGGTTAAGGGTTTAGGGTTAAAATTTTATAGTTTAGTGTTTGGAGTTGATTGTTTGGGTTCTTGTATTTAGGTTTTAAGGTTTAAGTTTTATCCAATTTTAGGATTTAAGGTCTATGGTTTTGGGTTTGAGGTTTTATGGTTCTAGGTTTGTGGTTTAGTATTAAAATTTCAAGGTTTAGGGTTTAGTGCTCAGGGTTTTAGGATTAGGTTTTCGTGTTAAAAGTTTAGGGGTTAAGGTTTTGGGGTTTGATGTTTAGGTTTTAAGGTTCATGATTTTAAATTTTATGTTTAAGGTTTCATGTTTAATATTAAGGACCTATAAGGTTAGGATTTTATGGTTTATTGTTTAAGATTTAGGATTTTACGATTATGGTTTGGGATTTAGGGTTAAGGGATTAAAGTTTATGTTTTATGGCTTAGGGTGTAAGATATAAATTATAGGGTTTAAGGTTTTAAGGTTCTATGTTTAGGTTCTATGTTTTGGGGTTTAGGTATTATTGTTTTGGGTTTAGGGATAGTGCATCATGGTTAAGTGTTTAAGGTTTATAGTGTTTAAGGTTTAGGTTTAGGGTTTAAAATTTAAGGTTTATTATGTTTAGGTTTTAGGTTTTAGGGTAAATGGTTTAGGTATAAATGGAGTGTACTAAGGTGATTATCTAAATTGTGTCTACTATGAGTGACTGTACATGAATACAGGAATATGTCATGTATGAGTGAAAACATACCTACATGTAGTACTAGGTATGGGGTAGATGTAATGTTTGAATGATTACATCATTATTATATGTATGATATAGGTTGAATGATATAGGATAGTATTTATGAATATTGATAGACCCATTGATTAAAAAATCCATAAGTTATTAAGAATTCATCTTGAATCCGCATTCAATCCATTTACACAAATATCCATAGTCATTCCTATATCTATATAGGATAAAATTATCCCTATCCTTTTAAGATATGTCTTAGGGTATAGGTTTTGGGTATATTATTTAGTTTTCATGGTTTAGGGTTTATGGCTTAGGGTTTGAGGTTAGGGGTTTAGTTTTCAATGTCTAAGGTTTAAGGTTTAGTGTTTAGGATTATGGGTTTGGGGTTAATGATTTAGGTGGAAATGGAGTGGAACTAGGGTTATTATATGTCGAAGATGTCAAAAATGGTATATAAGGGTCTAATATAGAAATTCCACCTACAAGCATACCATTTTTGAGTAGGCACACAATCATAGTTGATAGTAATTTAAGCCTAGGTCAGTACAAAATACACTTTGAGGAGTTGGAAAGAAACAATGGGTGCTAGACTTGATTATAACACCTTAACCATGGTTATACCAACCTAATGAGATAATTATTTCAATAAAATTTGGGTGGAAAATAAGCTCAAGTCTTAACTTACATTTAACACATAAACCCTACACATAATGAGTGCTCAAGAAGTCTGTCACAGGTTTTATGAGGTTTGGAGGTGCTAGGAGTGTGAACTAACCATAAAAATTTGTAGAAAGGGTTTTTATAACTTTATTGAACACCTAATATCATGATTTTGTCTAGGATAATAGGGGAAGTGACCTCTATTTATCTCAGATAGAGGGCACTCCCAAGATGAAAAATCCTACAGGCTCAGTATGAAAAAGGCAAGGAAATGACTTAGAGACTATCATAACCTTGAAAAGAGATGTAAGAAGATGTGTTTAACTTGAGAAAACACATGGTATTACTAAAAATAATAAAAAATAATCATAGGTGTGGATGAGTAGCTATGTGCCAACTAGGCCTATTAAGCCTTAACTAGGCCTAAAAGCCTTAAGTAGATGTAGCCTCACTTTGAACACAAAGTGAACCTTGAAAATAATTAGAGGACCTCTGTGGGGATATATAAGGTGTATGAAACCTTTATTTTGTATATGAGGCCAAAAAGAGATAATTTCATGACTCAACAACATAAAGAGCTTGAGAGACCACAAAATGCCTTGAAGAGCTCAAGAGACCAAGTTTGGAAGCTCACATAAATAAAGATACCTATCATTGGAGTCTAAGGAGTTAGAACAGATTATAGAGGGTCTTAAGAAAGAATCTAGTGGAATTTATTCAAGGTTTACATTTCACAATTTTATAAACTATCCTTAAGGGGTAAAACTACCTAAAACCCTCTAAAACCCTTGCTATTTACCCAATTGGGAAGAAGTGGAAGAAAAGGCATCTTGGAGGGATACTTTGACTAGGAATTGATATTGGAATTGTAAAGGACTTCCTAGGTCTCCTTCCTATCAAGTTGACTTATACCTATCTATATGGACATGGTACATGATGGATTTTCTTGATAATTTTTGATGTCTTACAGATAAAGAAGATTCCTAAAGGATGAGGATCACTTTGGGAGATATAATGAGACCTAACATCCTCATATCCATTTATTTCCTAAGAAAATGACACAAGTACTTATACAATCACATTCATTTTAGCTAGTCTAAAGTGGCATAGTGAATAGAGAGTGATCACTAGGTGAGAAGGTGGTAACTCCAATTTAGAGGCCTTTTAAGGTCTGCCTCATGTATCTAGATGCTTGAGGACTATTGACAAGTGCCATACCCTTCTTTGTATGGATTGGAATGAGAAATTGATGATCATCTTAATGACAAATCTAAAAATAGTTCTAAAGAAGGTTGATTGTGATTGTAAACAATGAGAACGCTTGTTCATAGGAAGATTGATGATTAAGGACACATCTAATGTATGTTGGAGATTATTTAAACCAACCCCTCCTTCATAGTGCAATGATATTGTCTTTGAGTTAATTGGTTTTGTGTGTATGTGTGTTCCATATAAGTGTGTGGTGTGTTGTTTTATGTCTTGTAAGGTTGTAATATAAGTGTCTGAACTAGTCTAAGATCTTCATCAAGTTTAGAGACATGGAAAAGATTAATAGAAGCAATGGTGGAGGTAAAGTATTGGATATGGAACCAATCTACCATCTACATAATCAAATATCATATATTTACATACAATTCTCTTACATACAAACTTATAGTTGTTCCCAATATGGGAGTGGGAAATTAAATATTAGGTTTTATGGTTTAGTGTTTAGGATTTAGGGTTTTAGGATTATGGTTTATGATTTAGGCTTAAGGGATTAAATTTTAGGTTTTAGGGCTTAGAGTCTAAGGTATAAAGTCTAGGGTTTAAAGTTCTAAGGTTCTATGTTTAGAGTCTAGGTTTTGGGATTTAGGTATTATTGTTTTAGGTTTAAGGATAATGTATTAGTGTTAAGTGTTCAAGGTTTATGGTGTTCAAGGTTTAGGTTTATGGTTTAATGTTCAAGGTTTATGGTGTTTAGGGTTTGTGTTTTGGGGTTAATGGTTTAGGTGTAAATGGAGAGTAATATGGTGATTAGCTAAACTTGTGTTTGGTATTAGTGACTATATTTAGAATATAGGAATATGTGATGTATGAGTGACAACATACCTACATGTGTTATTAGGTATGGGGTAGATGTTATGTATGAATGATTGTATCATTATTATATGTATGTTATAGGTTGAATGCTACATGATAGGCATTTATGCCTATTGATAGACCCATTGATTAAAAAACCCACAAATTACTCACTATTTCATCTTGAATCCATCTTCAAGCCTTTTACATGAATGTCCCTAGTTATTCCTTTCTCTATATAGGTTAGAATGACCCCTAGTCTTTAAAGATATGGATTATCCAATTCCTCCTCTCCTTTATCTATATAGGTGATAACTGAAGGTTATGGTTTATGGATAGAAGTTTATGATTTAAATATTTAGGGTTTAAGGTTTATGGTTGATGGTTAAAGATTCATAACTTAGGGTTTAGTGTATAGGGACTACCATTCAAGGTTCAAGTTTTAGTATTATGGATTAGGCATTAGGTTATAGGACTTATTATTTATATTTTATGCTTAAAAGTTTTAGATTTATGGTTTATGGCTCAAGGGATTAAGAGTTTAGATTTTAGGGCTTGGGGCTTGGTGTTTGGGGTTAGGGTTTTGGGTTTATGGTTTCACACTTAGGGTTTAGGGTTCAGGGTGTAAGGTTTAGGGTTTTGGTCTTTAGGGTTTTGTTAAGGGTTTAAGGTTTGGAAATTAGTGTTTAGTATTTAGGGCTTGAGATTTAATGTTTGGGGATTAGGGCTTAGGGTTTAGGACTTGGGGTTTAGTGTTTATGGTTTAGATTTTATGGTTTGTGGTTTTAGGTTTATGGTTAAGGGTTTAATGATTTAGGTTTAGTTTTTAAGGTTTTTGATTTTTAGTTTTTGATTTGGGTTTAGAATTTTTGGTTTAGGAGTTAACATTTAAGGTTTATGACTTTCGGTGTATGGTTTTAGGCTTGGGGTTTAGGGTTAAAGGATTACATTTAGGTTTTAGGGTTTAGGATTTTAGTTTTATGGTTTTGGGTTTAGGGTTAAAGGATTACATTTAGGTTTTAGGGTTTAGGTTATAGGGTATAAAGTATAGGGTTTAATGTTTTAAGTTTATATGTTTAGTGTCAATAGTTTAGGGTTTATGGATTATTATTTCTAGTTTAAGGATAATGTGTTAAGGTTAATGGTTAAGGGTTTAGGGCTTATGGTCTAGGATTTAGGTATATTACTTAGTGTTCATGGTTAAGGGTTTATGGCTTAGGGTTTGGGGTTTATGGTTTAGGTTTAATTATTTAGAGTTTATAGTTTAGTGTTTAGAGTTAGGGGTTTAAGGCTAGGTGTTAATGGTTTAGGTGTAAATTTAGTGTACTAGGGTTATTAGTTGCATTCATGTCCAATATGAGTGACCATATCATGACCACATGAAGATGTCATGTTTGAGTGACCGAATACCTACATGTAGAACCATGTATGTGGTAGATGTAATATATGAATGAGTATATCATTACTATATATGTTATAGGTTACATGTTGAAGGCTATTTGTTTATGAATATTGATAGACTTATTAATTAAAGTTCATTTCTATGTTGATAACAAGGTTGTTAAGAAGATTTCAAGGTAAAGATAGAAAACTTCAAGTATAGTACATCTCCAAATTTGTTGATTGAGTACAAACCTCTTATGAAGGTCTAATGTTATTATGTAAACACTATAGAATACTTAAAAGTAAAGTGATTCAAATTATTTAACAATTAAGCTAAGTCAATTGCCTTCCATGTAAGCAAAATAGGCCATCCAGACCTAAAGAGTAGAGTTTCCATTGAATTCTAATTCTTAAGAAAGAAATAAAGGAAATAGGTTTCTTATCCTTAGAGATAGTCTAAAAACATATTAATAAATATTTATAATAATCCTTTGATGATCTTAGATTGATAAAACCTTTTCAATACCAAACACACCTATACACAATATTATAGTAGTGCTTAGGACTTAGTCAACTTTTTGGGCACTTTGGTGATCTAATAGGTATCTTGAGATTCTATAAAGACATCTATCAGTATTGTATAATTGTCTTGATATTTTCATTGATTTTTGAATTGAAAGAGTCCAAAAAACAAAGTAGTTGTAAACATCTTTGTTTCAAGTCCTTAAGAGGTAGAATTTGGCATAATATGCCTATAAAGCATAGATTTGTTATCATCTAAGTTTTGAGTTGAATTTCTTCATGCACTAAGAAGATTTAGTCAAATAATTAGTGAAATCCATAAAGTATTGTTAAAAAATGTGAGGATGTAAAATCGAGTGCTTTAGGAGACAAAGAAGGGTTTTGCTTTAAGGTAGATTACTATCTTAGGACTAAGTACTCTAGTTTAAGTCATTGAAATTGTCTTTTAATCTGAATACAAAAGCTCATAAGTCAAGAGATAATACTAGAGAATAAGGTCATTAGTATTTCAATACCAATACTTAGGAGACCTTTTGTGATATACCAAGAGATAATCTATGGTTAGTAAGATAACTAATTTCAATCAAGTTTATAAAGGACCTTGAAGTAGACCAGGTTGAGAACACTTAATTTAAAACCAGTAGGGAATAGTAAATATCAAGATATGGCTTATGTATTTAGGTTGGGTATAATCCTTGAGATCAAGCCATGGCTCAATTATTTAATTAGGTAGATAATACTCAAGTAGATAAAGTACATAGGGAATACTTAAGTAGGTAAAACAAAAATGTAATCCTCAATGGTATAGATATATTACATACATAACATGATTTATAACCTCATTTTTCATTATATCTTCTAATCCTAAAATTCTAAAAACTGGAATGGAATTTAAAAAACTAACTTCTAAATGATAACTCTTATAGCTATGTAATTAATTTTATAAGATGTTGAGTGGCCCTAATTTTTAATATTTAGTAAATCAAATTTTAATTTAAACATTCATTTTAATAAATATATGCTTGCAAAACATCAACCATGGTAAAAAAAATTTACAATCCAGGGTTCTTAACAATAGCCTCTAGTTGCAGCACATATCTTTCATAAAATTGAAAAAAACATTGCACTCCAAAAAGGTCGTATGCCCTTTGCAAAGGATGTACACCCTTTGAAAAGGGTGTTCATCCTTTAGAAGGGCTGTATGCCCTTTACAATGGGTGGACACCCTTTGGACTGCAAAGGGCATATGCCCTTTAGGGTCTGGATTGACATTTTTTATGTTTGCATTGGATGTTTTTTAATAAAAGGGTGTATGCCCTTTTGAAAAGGTTGTATTCCCTTTACATAAAATGCTTTATATTTTTCATTGTTTCATTTTTTTTGTTCCCCAACATTGTGCATCTACCCAATAATAAATATGAACTATGTTTATTAATTATTATTTGAAAGTTAGTGGATTACTAACCTTAAAGCATTGGTCTACTTTTGAAAATAATAATGAGACAACTCCTTGGGTTAGATACAAAAAATGGGTTTCACCCAATGATGGGATGATTAAATATATATTACTTGAAGAATGAGAAAATAGAGAAAAAAGGGACAAAACAATTATAATCGAATCTCATGTAGAGTATGCATAATGGTTCTAGCCCCCTTTTTCTCATCATTATTTCTTTTTATCTTTTGTAACACTTTCCTTTGTAACTTTTTGGTCATCATGGTTATGAATTATATCCTTTCTTGGAATAATTATCATCTTAGATGCTATATATGGGCATCCCTATAAAATTTTAGAGGGTTGGATTTTCTAATGGAAAACTAAGAGAATTGCTACAATTCTTAGGAATGTTCATTATTTCTTCTTTAATTTTGGTGAGATTCTTCCTCATTATCAGCATAGACATGGTGAATGTTTAATTTTTATATATTATACTATGGTATTATTCCTAATTGTTTCATGTTTTATTTTTAAGGCTAAGTTAATTACAAATCTAAGATGTTTTTTTAGATTATCATGTTTTTATAAATGTCATATATGAATGTTATCAGTTAACAATTTTATGTCTATTCATCTCCTAAAATATCACCACACAAATCATGCTTACTAGAAATTTATCCCTTCATGCTATCTGCCTTGTATAGCCTAATTTTATTCCAAGATTAATTACCTAGGAGGAGGCAAATTCTAGTCAAACTCATCAGTGTATATGTAAACGATAACACCCCCACTAAGTGTGAGAACCTACAATTATACTCTACAATCCTTCTATTTTTGCTCCATTTAATTGGATCACTCTTAGAATTAGGAACCATTGTTAATAAATACATCATTACTACTAGAAAAGATACATATATTGCATATAGTGTTTGGATTCAATATTGAGCTCTATGTGTGGAAATACTTTCATGCTCTTGAAGTCATTCCCAAAAAATCACATAGGATATCCCAGAAATAAAACTCATATCCTAGATTATATTTGACAATTCTAAAATGAGAGGGATTTATCCCATTCATTCCATTGGGGAAGTGTGGATAAAAAATACATCAACATGTTATGTATTCAGGAAATATTTTATTTCCCCTCTATATAAGTCCATTATTATAAAGTTATTCCAATCATTTGAATACTTTTTCCATTCAATTAAGTATAGATAATTTAAGCTCATTTTTATGAATAAGATAAAACATGTGTATAATATTTCAAATGATTCATGTGTAAAATTTCACAGCCCAAAAAATTATGAGGCCAAAATGAATCATACTAAAAATGAGGCAAACATAATAATCAATGCAATGTCACAATCTACTAATCAACTTGTCTTTTAGCTCCACAAAGGAGGAATTTTAAACATTATAAATAACCTCCTCATAAGATATTATATAATTAAATTGAGTAAAAGCTCCTATATATCTATCCCTAAAAATAGGTTGAATGAGTAGGACTCTAACTAAGAGATAAAACAAGAATACATAGTGTAATTATCATGAATGTGTGTGACACTATAAAAATAAATGTCTTGGGCTAAGAAATAAAATTAAATATCTTTTTAATAACAATACCAATAATATTAATGATAAAATCATACATTTGAATGATTCATTGGTGAAAAAAATAGGAATGTGAAATTTAATATATTTTCCAATATCTTTTCAAATTATGAAGCAAAAAAATAAAAATAAAAATCCATATGTATATATGACATACAATGTGTGCCCTTCTATAGAATATTGCATGAATATTGAATCTTCAAAACCTTTAATTTGTAATTTTTCCAATATGTCATTTCATCATCACATGATTACTATGATAAAATCTGTAAAGTAGCTATAAAAGCAAATTCAAACCTTATTCCTAAAAGTTACATCAATTGAGAATGAAATCTCACATACCAAGAATCCTAATCATTCTTATTTAAATTATATATTAAATTTTAAATTTAAAATATATTATTTTCAAAGTATTTTATCTTAATTATGGGATATAAATTAAAAAAATTACAACTAATGGATTAAGAAGTTCACATATGGTTAATAACATTCCAAATGAAACATTAAGGACCATGCTTTGAAACAAGTTGATTACTTTGCCTCATATATGTCTTGTACAAATGTAAAAAATACCATTTTTGAAATAATATAGTTCATATCCGTTATAAAAATAAGTTTTTTATGAAATAATAATGTGATGTTTCACTATCCAGACAGAAAAAAATTAGAAAATAGTTCAAAAAAGTATCTTAAAAATAGATATAATTTTATTTTATTTGGAAAAATGTATATACACTAGATATTTGTATATATAGGATAAAAGGAATATGTTTGATTAATATAAATGACTCAAACTCAATATATTTTGATGGGGATATTATAAGTGTATGTGTAATCATTATATCAAAACATGGGACACACTATTATGTTTTAACCATGCTAGCATTTGAAAACTAGAATAAAACATCTTATTGATAGTGGTGAACTTAAATAAATTAAAGAACCATTATATTTAAGCTCACTATAGATGTATATTTTATGCACAAAAATAAATATTATGAGTTAGCCTATAATATTTTAGGATCGGTGAATATAGATTCATTCCAAGGCACAATTTTTAGAGTATTGGATTTTTTTAACAACCTAATGGTGGAATAGTGGTGAGTAGAGAAAGTGTTTACCTTGGATGATTCAGGATTGATGGGAGTCTATAAATAATTGATAATGGTGGATTGATGATGTTTCTAACCTAATGTGGGAATAATCAAAATAAAATCAAAAGGAATAAGGGTAGAGAAAAATTAAGGTTTTTGTAGTTCAAAGATAGATGAAACCTTTTTAGTCTAGAATATGAACTATAAGAGATGGACAAGTTAATGAGAACTAATGATTTTTTTAGGTTTCTAATAAAGTATAAAACACACAATAACCATTATGAGTCTAAGGGAAAAAAATATAGTGAACTTTAATGCACATAATCAAAGTTTGTTGCATTTGTAAGATTGAAATTACACATCTATAAAGGGAGATTATGATTATTACAAAAAATAAATAAAAATAAAATTAACATAATTTAAATCATTATATTGAAATAAACACTCATACTTAACCCATAAAATAAATTAATAGAGTGATGGAACTTCTTCAATGTAATACAAGATTGGGAGAAAACTAAGATTTGCACATCAAGACCAATTGTATAACAATCCTTAGAATATGTTATTAATCTTAACAACAAACATTATCCTATCTTTAGAATTAACAATATACAAGTTTATATATTCTTAGGGAGGGGATACATCATATTCCAATCAAAGTATAAATTTACATATCTAATTATATAAATGTGTGTCAAAATTAATTCATAACATGCGTGTATGAAAGGTGTGTATATAGATAAAAATCCTACACCAAAATATAATACATATATGCCAATAAATTTTGGACCACAAGTCCTAACTTAATTTAAAATATGAAAATACATATACATATACATACATGCATACATACATATAGAAATATGTATATATAAGGTGGTGTTGATGTGGCACCACTAGGAGAGGAAACTAGTTACATGACGGACAATGGAATTGAAGTAACTATAGTAGCCATTATGGTCCCTTCAAAAAATCAAAATTGGTCACGTTATAGTGTGCATAGCTGAATATCTAAAGAATTGATGGCCATATACTGGTGTCAACACTTTTATCACCCCAAATTAGATCTTGGAATCCTTATCTAGTATTAGACAAATGACAATGCACAAGGGTGATGATCACATATACAATAGGCCATTTGGGTGATAAACTCAAATATAAACATATATTAAATGTATTAATTAATATAGGCTAAAAATACTAAGTAAAATTTTTCTATATATATAAATAATAAATATGTAATGTACTTAGTTTGTTAAATGCTAATGTAGTGCTAAATCTGGAATAACTAGAAATAAAATTGGAAGATGATTTTGGAACAGTCATTATATTATAGATTTTAAATTTTTTGAGACATAGCCATTAACATTAGCCTAGGATGGTTGTGTCGATGTTACTTTATGGACTCAATGTAAGTATCTTATATGAAATAACTAATATAAGAAGATACAACTACCTGGATGCTTCTGAGTTTGAATTTTCCTTCACTCTAGTTCATTTAGATCTAGATCATGGATTATCACTCCTCATGAATTTATAAAACCCTACTATTTTGATATTCATGGGGAACTTGGGTAAAAATGGGCTATTGGGCATATGTTTTCGAGCTGACCCAAAATACCCCTCTATAAATGATTGATTCATACACAAGCAGTACTATGAAAAGGGAATCAAATTGATATAGTTCTCTCCTACATGTTGGCTTATGTGTCAACCATGAAAGATGTGAAAATAAATTAAAATAGTGACCTAGATTTTAACCTATAAAATATAGCTCATGGGATGCTCCTTTAGTACTTAAATCATGTAGATCTATAGTCACTATGACTGGTGTGGAAATATAGAAGCTTTACTTAATTAAATTCTTGATCAAATATTTTTGATAAGTTACCTTGTTATATTTTGGTCTTTGTAGGTTTCGTGGTGAGGAATGAATGAGTATTGATATTGTATTTATATCAATCCATTTTTGAGAAGTAACATGCATCATAACACTTATGCCAAACATAAGGATATATTTCATTTAAAAATTAGATGACTTTCAGGCACTAGACACTTATGTTGGGTTACGACAATATTGATGATGCATGTGTCTATCCTATACATTAATGTCTAGTAAGTAGAAAATTAGGTACAAAATTAGAACTTGTAAAGGTGTAAGATAAGTAGGTTTTAAGTATTTTGGGCAAGATAGAAGTTCTAGTTCATCAACATAAGACTAGTAAAATGAAGAGATAGGCCAAGGGGAATAAGTTAGAGAAAATATGAGACTTCTAAAAGAGGTAAATGTTCAAAACATAGGGGAACAACCATGGTCTAATTTTTTCAAGTGTAGAATAATGAGGTGTTATATAATACTTAAAACAGTGTCTACATTCCCCCCTTTAATCTAGTAATGAATTGCTAGTTTAAAGGAAAGGGATGCATACATGGGTGTCTATAACACACCTTTCCTTTGCTGGAGTTCAAATTAAGTGCTTTGATTTTGACTGACCTGAAATGAAGATCATGTTACAATATATAATCGATGCTTATAATATTAAATTGAAAGTACTTGAAATGATGGGAATTGAAAGAGAAAGGTTTAGGAGTACACCTTTGTATCAAAGTAACTATTTTACCTATTCCTAAGTTTATTTTAAATATGTATCATTATAAGGATATGAACTATGACTATGATATATATATATATATATATATATATATATATATATATATATAGAAAGTGAAAATATTTAAAGAGATATAGAGAGATAGAGATTGGAAGGCACATACCCCAAATTTGGGAGAAAAGGTGAGTCTCCACTCGGCCATTGAGATTAGCTAAACCATGACACTTAATAATATTTGTAACTTGCTAGTAATGAGTGAATAAAGTCAACTCATAATAGAAAATTTTAATGGTTTGATGATAACATCAAGTACAACCTAAAAATTTGGAAAGATTGAGTTATTTAATCATCTGAACCATACCAAAAGTGGACTAACTAATGTAGTAGATTGGCTCAATACAATACATAAAAGTACATCCTAGTGGATGATGATAGTACATAAGAGTGATTTAAAATATGAAACTATTTTTTTTTTCAATATTAGGTGCACATTGCATAGCATATGCACCTTAGATATGTCTCATGCCAAAACAATGTATAACAATGGTACGAATGTATAAAATTCTACCAAACTATAAATCTAAAATATATAATTATGTGATTTGGTCAATTTGGAAATTATGTACATGTCCAAAACATGATTCCAAAGAATTCCCACACTATATGTTGAGAAATATAATGATTGGAATAAGTATTAATCTGGAGGACATGCTTCCAAACATGACTCCATTGTAACGTAGATATGTTGAATACTGAATAAGTGTTGACAACATGTTTCCAAAGCATTCTCCCATTGAATCTAAAAAATGTGAATGTGTGGAACCAATGCCTATATGACATGCCACCATTGAATCTCAAAAATTGATATGCTTACCAAATAGAAAATTAATGTGGAGAACATGCTTCCAAAGCATGTGACCACTAAATCTAAAAACTATGCCAAATGTGGTGAACATGCCTTTATGATATGCCCCAAATAATATGACACCTTTTGAGGTAAGGGAGTAATATAAACCATTATTTACCTCATCTCAAAATGATAATACAATTATATAATCTTTGAATATAACCATGTAGCATATAAAAAGACATGTCTATGTAAATTTAGCATTGAAACACATAGAATAATGTGATCACATGAAGGCCTAACATGAATCATATAGATAATGGAAATATCTAGATAATGATAATAGAAGATCAACAAGTAAATCAAGAATACACACAAGATCACTCAAAATAAATTCAACAAGTAATGGTCCAAAGAGATGACAAACAAGGGGCATGTTCAAATAACTCAAAATCAAAGGGACATGACATGGTCAAATGACCATAAAAATAAAGATGATATATTCAAATGTCCACACAAAAAAAATAACATATTTAAATGTCAATTAAAACACATATATACATATGGGTTGTAAACAAGAGAGTGTATTTGATTACTCAAACAAGAAATATGATATCAAGGCAAGACACTCAAAGAATTACATAAAGAAAAGCATAAACAAACAACATAAACATGTCATAATATCCCATGAATCAAGTGTTTTAGTAAAAAACATCAAGTGCATAGCATATTAAGTACACTATGTAAGATATAATCATCGATAAAGGTATGTGTAAGTATGTATATGAACTCAAAATATGCTAATGTAAAGTGACCATAGAAGGATATAATATGTGAGTATTATGATCATATAGGTGGATGCCCCTAATGTCCATAGGACATGCGAAGAGGAGAGACCCAACATATAAAATAGGAATAAATCATGTATCTATATATACCTATACTAGAATCATGTATAAACATTACACACATGTGTATGTAAGAGAACAATATGTCATCCATCAATATAGAAATGATAGATAGATGTCAAGGATCCAATAGAATATGTAGGTGCTGAAAAATGTTTTTTTTTTTTTTTTTTGAATGTTTTTGAGATATTTTATATTTCTAGAATGTGAAATGGAAAGTATATCATATGATCCCATCTAAAGGGTGATCATAGATATTTCCCCACTATGCACCTCGTGTAATAATCTAGTGACTTTACCGAGGATAATGTATTGGTGAAATTTTTGTCAATGTAGTGTTTGTGATGTTCTAAGTATGTAAAATATTCCTCTATGGTCTTAGATAAATAGTATGTGTAATAGGAGTAGGGGTTCATGAAACCCATAATATAGTGCTCTCTTTTTTATTTAGAATAATATATATATGAACATGTGTAAGTTTTCTAGATATTTGAAGATGGTGCATGGTAGATGAGTATTCTATGAAATCTATTGAATGTATATGAAATAATGGTATCTCAAGTACTAGACACCTCATAAAGAGGATCGTATATTGCTCACCCTTTTATAGTGGATTAATATTATTAGGTTTGATAGTTAACTTCCTCGGTATAAAATTTTTATTCTTCAAGATTATGTTCATATGGGATTTTATAAACTATAATTACTTGAGTGGCATGACTGTATTTAACACACCCATTTACTATATAATGTACTACTCAAAGTGTGTGGATGTAAGATCCTCTAAATAAAAAATCAAAGATGCATGTAGAAGGTATAAACAAAAAGGTAGTAACCACATGTTCAGGGCCAACCTATAAAGGTAGGTAAATCTCACCAAGAACCTTATGGGAGGTCCCATATAATGCTCTACCTGATCTAGTAGAAAAATACAAATTGTGATCAATATAACTTTAATTTTCAATTAGAGTTTTGGTGCAAACATTTTCACTTGCACCATTGTCAATCTTAACACTTCCTATATGATAGTGATTAAGGAATGTTAAAATGAATAATGAGTGAAGATCACAATCATCATTCTTGATCCTAGTATCATTAAAAGTAGTATAAGTTCTCTAAAACATATGAGTTATATGTTGTGTATAAGTACTAATAATCCCATCTATTAAATGCCCATAAGGTGATGGAGGAGTATGTAAGTTGAATTCCATTTGAACTTCTGGTTCCTTCTTAGAATAGTATTGCCAAGTATTTTTAAATATTTTATGTTTGTGGTGATCACTAGATTATCAACCTAATTGCTTTGGAGGATCATGAAAGATAATATTTTTGTCATCTATAAGGTCTTGGATCTTATGCTTCAAGGTAAAACATTTGTTCATAGAATGTCCTTGGCCTTGGTGATATTCACAATAAGCATTTACATCATATCCTTTGTGTAGAGGTAGATTTATATCAACCTATATAGGATGAGGGAGAGATATAATCTAACAATCTATTAATTATGGGAGTAGTGAGGTGTGAGGCTCAGGTGAGCATGTGAATTGTCTATTTGATGTAGAAAAAGAGGATAAACTTCTAGAGGCCATGACTTCTGATCCATAGCTCTATTTGATCCCATTTTCATTCCTAAATGACTGTCTCAAAAAATTTAATGTATCCATATCCCACCCTTCTAGTTATGGGACTTTTTCAATATTATTAGGACATCATACATGACCATATGAGGTTCAAAAATTATAATTTAATATTTTTTTCTAAATTTAAAATTTGTATATTTTTGTAACTAGACTTAAAATTCAACTATAATTCTTATGATATGTTAATTTTAGTGGTTAGTTTCTTTTTGTATATTTTTAGAGATGTATACACTTGCATGTGAAGCTTACTAAAAATAACAAGTCATGTTTTTTTAATAATTTTTAGAGTTATAAATTTTTAGTGTTCACTCCAATTATGATATGAGGCTTATTTATGCATGGTTTTTGATTATTTGAATTACTAAATATGAATCAATACTGGTTATTATTCAAAATATTGGCCTATTATATTGTTTTTGGTTTTGATAGTGTTTGGGTTCATTACTTTTAGGTTCATTAAATAAGATAATCCAATTATGTTGTTGTGAAACTATATTAACTATGTTGGTTGTTTCATTTTTAGGCTCAATAGTTTTTACATTTTAACTTGGTTTGATTGTGAATTTGTTAATAGATGTAGATGAAACTAATATGTTTCCTATATACTTGATCTTATTGAATCAAATAACCTTCATTTCACAGTCTTGTATAATGTGGCAAAAGTCATACAAATATTTGAACTTATTGAAAATAATGGACTCATGTAAAGGAATAAGCAAAATTTTATTGAATATGTCTTTTAACTATTTATTTTCTATACGATTGACCATTTTAACTAGAATTTTATTTTACCTAAAAATATATTCATTGATAGGTTCATTTGTTCATTGTTTTATTTTGGCAATTTGAGTATATGAAACCTTTTCAAAAATATTAATTGAAAAGTGTGATAAAAATTGTTCTGTAAGAGGTTTGAATGATTTCACAGATTGGATAGGTATATCATATAACCAATTCAAAGCTTAGTTTATGAGGCTTATTGGGAAAAAATTGGTCAAAATTTTATCATTAGAGTCATAGTCAAGGCATGCCACATAAAATGTTCAAAGATGTTTTTTTAGGATTACCCTTGTCATCATAAAATGTGAACTTAGGTGAAACAAAACTATTTGGCATAGGGTGAAAATATATCTCAAGTGAAAGAGGGTTATAAAACATATCTTGGGAATTAATAACATGAAGAGACTTTAAAACATTTTGTTGGATTTTTTAAACTCTGTTCTCCAAGGTTATTATAACTTGAAGGAGTGTTTGAACTGTATACCCTTTAGGATTTAGATTATAAAGTTGATTAGTCACCAAATGGGATGTAAACATGGTTTTAGTAGTAAAAGTCATTGATATTAGTATTTGAGTTGAAACTATTAGTAATTCCATGATATATGTAGCAATAGTATTTTGTATTTTTAGAAACAAAGGTTTAAACACATAATCCATGCCCCCATTATAAGTATTAAGTGGTAATGTATTTGAGGGGAGGGATGCTTGAGCTATACCTTTTTAAGTATTTGGTTTCAATATGGTTTAAGGATCTCATCAAGATATTTATGGTTTTGACAGATACACTCTCAAAACAATTCAATTTCTTAAACTTATGATCTATTTTATCATGTTCATTCATTTCATTAGACTCATGGTTGTCATTATTAGAATATTATTTTATGATGATATTATCAATATATTTTTCATTCTCAACATTGGTATCACCATGATCTATATGATTCTGTCTGTCATTGGTTTGAGACATGTTAGGTGGTGTGAGAGGAATTTTAATGTGTTTAATTGGTACACATCCCAATCAAAAAATACAACTCATTTACATGCAAAATAATATAAGCTGGAAATGAAAAAGTACAATAATATGAAACCCTAGGTAAATGAAAACCCTAGGAATTATAAATGTATAAATTCATAAGAATTGGGTTCACCAATTGTTTAAATGTAAATTATATCTTAGAATCCTTGTTTAGTAGTTAAGGTTAAGAATATAGAAATTAAAATGCATAAGGGTGATGATAAAATATATATAAATCCAATTGGGTTCTAACATTAGATATAAACATACACTAAATTTATTAAATTTGATAGGATAAAAATCATAGGTATAATTATGCTAAGTATATAAATCATAAAGATGTAATGTATTTAGTTTGTTTTGATGATAATATAATTATAGATCTAAAATACAAATGAATCATACTAGAATATTATTTATTAATATTCCTTAAATTATGGATTTGATACTTTTGGAGCTATAGACACTGACGTCAAATTGGGATGGTCGCATCGATACTACTATTTGAACTCGACACAAGTGTCATATAAGCAACACATATTAAAGAAGGATGATACCACTTGTATTCTTATGGGTTTTAATTTAAATTCATTGTGTTGCATTTACATATAGGTCATGGACTATCACTCTTCATGAATTTACAAAATCCCATTTTTACATTTTCATGGTGACTTTGGGGAAAAATGGGTTAGTGGGCACATGGTGTCTAGCTAACCCCAAATACCCCTCTATAAATGAGCATTATTTACATAAATAATACTCTGAAGAGGGACTTATAATGATGTAGCTATCCCATACATGTTATTTTATGTGTGAATCATGCAACATGTGCAAAGAAAATACAAAAGTGACCTAGCTTGTAACTTGGAAAATATAGCTCTTGAGATTATCCCTTAGTAATTTAAATATGTAGATGTGTAGTCCCTATAATTATCATGGATAAAGGAAAAAATTTCTCAATTCAATTCTTTATTGAATAATTTTGATAATTTGCCTTGTTCTCTTTTGGTCTTTGTAGGTTTTATAGGTGAGGAATTAATGAGGGTTGATATTGTATTTATATTAATCCATTTTGGAGAAGTAATTCACATTAAATAACTTAGTATGGCCATTAAAATATGTTTCATTTTCAAATTAGATGACTTTAGTGCACTAGACACTTGTGTCAGGTTAGGACACTAGTATTAACAAATGCGTATTTCCATAAAATTAGTGTCCAAGGAGTAAGAAAGCATGTACAAACTCAAAACTTGCATATGTGTAAGATAAGTAGAATTTAAGCATTCCAGGAAAGATGGAAGGTCTAGGTCATCAATATAAGGCTTTTAAGATTAATATATAGGCTAAGGAATATAATATTTGTAGATGCGATACTTCAAAATTATAGAAAGGTCAAGAATGGAGAGGAACAACCAAGGTTTAACCTTTCCAAGTGTAAAATATTGAGGTACTATATAATCCATAAAATAATGTCTAAACTAATATAATGTGAAGGAAACTTGAACTTATGTGGCAATGTTTTCTATTAATTATATGCTTAATGTTGACCTAAAATCCTCCTCTGTAGTTTGATATTCTTAAACAATGCATAAGCAACTTCAAATTTTTTGTTGATAATGTCATAATTAAGAATGTAATGTTTAAATATTTTGATATATTCACTAATCAGCCTTATATTGTCATTTCCATAGGCATTGAACCCTTGTCTAAGGGTTTATACTTTAGTTACCATTTTTTGTCACAAAATTGATGAACTTTAGAATTTATTTATTGGGTTTATAAAAAGTTCCTTGGAATTCCTTTTAAATCTATCTATAGTTACCTTAATAAGCTCTACAAAATTAGGCCCTTTTACCAACTAAGCAATGGAAGTTTTCACATCTATGACCATCATATCTTATAATATCTCCATGTCCTCATGTTCTTAGTCTATGAGACGAGATGTAAGGTATTTCATCTATGTGTGCCAATTGAAGGTGTCATCTCTCTTTGAAATCACATAATTACAAGCCCATAAGGCATCCTAGGTATATATCAGACTCAAATAATTATATACATTATTATTTGTGAAATAAACCAAGAATTTGAGTATCTTTTCAACTTCTTTGAATCAGTGAAAAAATTTAACACTTTTACTCTCAAACTAGGATATACCCCTAAAGACTCAAATGGTATGCAAAACATTTTACAATCTAGTGGATACATTCTGGTCATTATCCATAATTTCTTAGGGATCCTAAATGACTTATCTCTATAAAATCCTCTATTGTGTTTGTTCTTAATGCTTATATATTTATTTCATTTCCTCCAAATCTAAAGAAATTAAAGAGAAAAAGTTCACTATATATTCACTAGAATCATTAAGACTCATTTTAGTATTTTTGTCCAAGGGGAATGGGTTTTATTTTTGTTATAAAAATATTTCCTCCATTCTGTTAGTGTTTATCCCTTTCCTCTTTCTTACACTATGAATTATACCATTTTACATGTAAAAATAAGTTGATATTGTCAATAACTCGATGAGTAATAGGTTTTTACTAGTCTCTCGCTAGTCCTGTAACTCTTTAATCAATTGAGTCATAATGGGTTCCCCTTGCTCTTTAGGTTGGTTGGTATTTGAAGAGGAATATGGTAGATTTATCTTTAGATGTGGAATTGAGTCACTCATTTGGATGAGAAATTGGAGAGACATTTGAATGTCCATTTTTCATCCTAATACGTCTCTCTAAGGTGTATTTTCTACCACATAATTTGACTGGACTAGGGTTTTTAACATTGTCATTGTATCAGATTGTGTAGGTGCACATTATGGCAAAGGTAACTTTGATTGAGCTGATGATTTTTAAGGAAAATGTGGCCCTTGAGGGTTAAAAATTGAAATGGATACCAAATCCTAAAAATATAACCTTTTTTTGGGAGCTATTATTTGGGTTGTAGTGGAAATAATGGAAGAATCAATAGAACTAGAAAAATATTGCTCAACCCCTTTAGAACTAGTATGAGCATATAATGACTTAATTTTCAAAAAATATTATTTTAATGATTGATATGGAGAAATGGGGTGGCAGTTAGACTAATAGGTGGTAAATAAACAACCTGAGTATTTAAAATATTAAGGAAATAAGAAAGAGAGGAATCTACCTTATTAATGGCCTAACTTTCTTCTTAAGTAAGAATTTCTTGGCATTATTTTCTATCTAGAATTTATTCTTCATCCAAACTTACCAAGTTTATTTATTTCATATTTTCAAGATTTGCATCTTTCTCTATTTTATTATCTGCTTTTGTTTCACTCAATTCCTACTCTAGTCCCCTCATAACTTATACATTTTATTCTTCCTCATTTGTGGGGTAATCCACTAGTGAAATTACATATTCATTTTCTTCATATAATTCACCATCAAGAGGTCTTCAAGAGGTAGATACTCAATGAAGGTATTTATTCCACCTGTTGAGTTTTGAAAGAGGCTGTAAGAAATATGGATTTGCCTTGGTGAGTAATCATGGGGGAATAGGAGAGGAAGGGTAAAATTAAACTAATAATGGAGACATAGCAAAATAAACTACTACTATAGGTGGTGAAGGGATGGGTAGTGAAATATCAGTGGTGCAAGCAAGAGTGAATGGAGAGGAAACCATTATAATACAAAATATTTGTGAAGATGTCTTCTCACGTATGGTAGTTGGTGAAGATGGACTCATTGGATCTATTTGAAGGGAAGGAGTATTAGATGTAGGTGATGAAAAATAAATCTATATAAAATCAAGGAGACTTACTTGTGTCATTGTAGTAAGTGGGGTCAGAGGTGCCCAAAAAAATGCTCTTATTTGCTCATCTAGAGGAGGTAAAATACTCATAATTATGGTTATAGTGCCCAAAGTGGTACCAAATGGATTAGTGGGGACCATATGAGGACTAGGGAGATATTTGAGAATGTTCTTTATTATTTTAATACTCTCTTCCATTTGGCTTTAGGCTCTCCCTTTGATAGATTCATTTCTTTTTATGTGGGAGAGGTATGTTGATCATGTTTATGTGAGTCTTGGAATTATGGTTTAGTCCATTGATGATCCCAAGATTTTTCTACTTATTTCACTGTTTAATTTTCTTTATCCTTAGTGATTTTATGGTCACATTGGATTTATAGTCTAATTATCATTTTCATATCATGACCTTTCATTTAAGTCCAAACTTCAAAATCATATGAAACATTTTAAAATATGACATAATGTTCATATGCCTTGTGAACATACCTAATGGTAAGCCACTCTTCTCTGTGAGATAATTAAGATAATTTCTACCTCTTTCCCTAGGGTCCCACTTTATATATTGGGCCACCTTTAAGTTATAATGAAACCTAGCTTTTCCTATAAAATTGAGGTTTGCCCTCATTATGAATTAAAGTTGTCCAATGCTAAGGGGAGTTTTGATTAAAAATATTGGTGCTTGATACCAAGATCCTCATATAAACTAATTTATAATTGATGTGTAATTTATTTTTCTTCAACCTTAAATGGGATGTAACATGGCAAATATAGGGGGGTGCTCTAGTCCCTTAAATTCTAATAATCATACAATCTAGATACTACCAATAATGTGCAATTTTAGAGATTCTCCTTCTCAAAAAAATTATATAGTTTAGCAATTTGGTTTTCATAAATGGCTTGATATTTATCTTCACAATTTCTACTAATTTCAACACTGAATTTGTAAACATGAAAGAAAGGATAATCATCACAATTTTTTTTCTTTAGATCTTTGATAAATGTATCCCATGGTTCACCATGAATTTTTTGGACCATCCCAATGATCACATGTAAAAAATAGTAAAAATAGTACATCATATAAAAGTTTCCATCATCCATCCTTTGTTCTAGTTTGAACATCTGCCCCTTTAATCTAATAATGATAATGTCCCCTAGTGTTATAATTTTGTATGAGGTAAAGAGGATATATAGTAATGACACCAATTCTACCTATATGTAGGTGATATTAGGTAAACCATATAACATATTCAAAAGTGCCATTGCTAAACGTATGCTTGGTTTGAACTTAGTTATGCCATTGGAGGAAATACCCCCTTTGGGATTCAATTTATGTCCCTTTGCTAACCATTATTTCAATTTTCCTTATATAATATCTTATTCCAACTATACATTGGCTGAAACTTAGTTGTTAGTGGCTTTGGGTATTATAATCCTAAGAGATATCTCAAATTATTATCCAAAAACATATGAAACTATAATTTTACATTTTATAATAAGCAAGAAATATCCAGTGCAAGTCCCATTAAAAAATAAATCACAAATTAAGTCTATACAAGGCATTACCTCAGATTCTATAGACAGATTATGTAATCCCATGTTATTTGTTGGAATAAATTCATTGATATATTTTTTTCCTTTTAAGATGAATTAACATGTTAGGAATATGGCTCTATTTGATTCACTAAATTCTAGGTAGTTGAATACCGGGGAAATTTAAAATTTAGAGTACTCTTTTTAAACATAGTGTCCATATACTCAGTGCTACCAAAAATGGAGTATGAGGAGGTGGTCTAGATGTTCATTGGTTTTAGAGGATCCATTTTTCACTCTAAAACTATGTAGTATATTTTGTAGACTGACAAAAATAACTAACAAATTCATGAAGGAAACTAGGGCTTTTAATTGCTTGAGAGCTCAGAATCATAATATTAAAATTGTATATTAATGACAAGGTGACTTGACATTATTTAAATTTTACACACATATTGCCAAGGTTTTAATCTTGAATACATATTTCTTAAGACATGAATGTGAACCATGGATTTTGATTTTTTTCCTATTTTGATTTAAATTTTCCATTCAAATTTGGCAGGCTATTCTCTTCAATATGGAAACTTTTCATTAACTTTGAGTGACCAATCATCACTTTAAGATAGGTGTTGACTTCTTAATTATTGGAATTTTTATTAGTTTTTGAATC
>JARHVA010002909.1:1875000-1882500 GCA_037957365.1 Torreya grandis | reverse complement strand
GCATATATATATAGATAATCTATATTTTTTGAAATATTACATGATTTAGAGGGTTTATATTTATTTAAATTATCAAATTTTTATAGGTTTTGGGATAATAATATACAAATAGAGACAGATTTGATAGTATATGTAATGCACACAAGAATAGTTACTAGGTTTATTAGATTGGAAAAAGAGTGACATATATTTATGGCATTATATATATATAATTTAGATAGATTAGATTATGGCGTATGTATATTGTTCATGGACACACTTTTGAAATTCCATGTTGGTACTGAAGGACTGAAACTATCATTCTAAATCTAAAATCTATCTATAATGGTTGATTCAATATATTTAGATTTACACATCAACCTAGTATGCGGTTCCAAATTTAGATAAAATCTTAGTACGGGGATTCATGTTTCCCATATTGAAGTTATTATAGGTTTAAGATAAATTAAATGAGTATTACATTTGAGGTTTTATGTTGATCACCTATTAATCACTTTTTCATCTTCATTAGGGTTGTTATGGTTGTCTTCTCAACCAATGTTTTACACAATGGCACTCACCTTAGGGAATTATCAACCCAATAGCTATTTTTATATAGTTAAGCATGGTTCACCTACTTGTATGTCTATTATTTAATTTATATTTCATTTTTCAATGTTTCCTTGATCCATTTTAATTTAGATTTCATATGATATATGAATATTGATTATTGGATATTTCATTGTAGGTTTTTATAGAGCAAACTAGACTTTTGGAGTCTTCTCCAAAAGTTTAGTTTTCCTTTTAGTCTAGAATTATAAATACTATAATAACGTAGGGCATTTCTATAAACATAAATATAGTATTATAATCTTGAAAATTTAAATATTGACCTATCTTTACCACACATGATTTTTGTGTACAAACATGATTCTTTCCAACACTTATTCCTATACATTCATCTTCTATGGGACCATCCTTTAAAATTTGATATGATAAACCTATACGAATCACTAATATTTACCTAATTTACTTACTATATATATTATGATGTCTCTTAATCATCAGAACATTATTTCCTAATTTCTATATGTCTCTAGTCAGACTTAAATAACTCTAGTTTATTATGATTGTCCACCTATGTGATATATATATATATATATATATATATATATATATATATATATATATACATACATACATTCACCTTCTATGGAACCATCCTTACAAATTTAATATGATAAACCTATATGAATTTATATATATATATATACACATTCACCTTCTATGGGACCATCCTTACAAATTTAATATGATAAACCTATATGAATATATATATATATATATATATATATATATATATATATATATATATATATATATTCACCTTCTATGGGACCATCCTTAAAAATTTAATATGATAAACCTATATGAATTACTAATATTTACCTAATTTACTTATTATATATATTGTGATGTCTCTTAATCATCAGAACATTATTTCCTAATTTCTATACGTATCTAGTCACACTTAAATAACTCTAGTTTATTATGATTGTCCACCTAAGTGATATATATATATATATATATATATAGACACACACACACATTTTAATTATAATATTAATAAATTCAAATATTTCCTATGGGTTGACCCATACATATCGCATGTTGATAGATGAACAAGTTACCCAAAGAGTTAGCTATCCATACACATTATGCCTAAGTGTTACACCTTTAACCTATATCATCCATAGGGATATATGTTGGATAACCTATGGTTACATTCATTAGTTAGTTATTAATTTAGGATGGCTTAAATAATATCTAGGTGTATAATGAATGGGTGTGACTCTACCTATTATTTGTATATATAGCATGATGAGTGTGTCTCACTCAAATCATCATATTCATGAATTACATTCTTATTTTAAGGTTTTATAGGTTTCCCCCTCAAAATGTATTATTATATATTCATATATTATACTATATTATAGTTATATTTTGATCTATTGGTCTAATTTTGAAGTAATCTCAATATAAGTGGTATTGGAACATCGATTTTGGCAAAGAATTTTGTTTCCACCATATCTTGTAAACCATTGTGATTTTTTTTTGTAATTTTTTACTAGAGTTGGAGCATAGTATATGGCATCCATATTATAATTTTGGAGATTTAAATATCAATTTTAAATGAGTTATCCCTTTTTTAAAAAAATCATAAAATTGTTGTATAGTAGACATATTAAGGAATTTTTATGGTTTTATCACATTTTCAAAAATCTTGAATAAATATATTTTTAGTCCATTATCAATTTTTAATTATAGGTAGCTAAAAATATTGAAAAATCACTTGGTCAAAGTTTAAAGGTGAAAATCAGGTTTGGCATTATCTACTCTTATTATGGTAGTACCACAAAATAGGGGTAAAAAAAAGATAAAATCATATAAAAGAGGATATGGATTTATAAACAAATATTGATGGATATTCTTCTCCAAGGTTTTATTTTTTGGATTACAAGATGATCCAAACCAAGTACTATTTTTATGGCCTAAAGTCTTAGCTGATAAGTATGGTACACTAGAGCAATCAATAGTTAGATGATATCATACATAAACTCATACCAAATTTGAATGTTCATAAAAATCCCAAAACTAGATACAAATAATTTCCACTCATCATAATCATGGTGGGTATTTGGGTCAAATTAATGCACAACCCAACTAGGGTGGATCTTCTAGTCAACCCAATCTATATCCAAATACATTACATATGAGGAACATAGATCCAAAAGTAGAAATGTGAAAGTTTGATGGGAAGGATATGATCACCTAGATAAACCAAATGGATATTTTTTTGATGGACTCTCATTTGGACAAAAGGTGGTGATGTAATTCTACTATCTATAACTAGAGAAGTTCACTTGGTATAGATTATTTTCACTCAAAATTAAAATAAGTTTCTTATTATTACTTACTAAATGTTGATAGATGAGCTACAGATACACTATCATAATATTTTAACAAATAATTATTTTAGTTAGTTAGTAAATCTACGACAAATAAGGGTCAATGATTATATTCAATACTTCCATAAAATATCCATACACATAGATGAAATATTAGATGATGAGTTAAATTATATATTCTTAGGTGTTCTCAAGTACATCATCCAACAAGATGTTTGCAGATTTAATCCAAGTTATGTATCTAAATCCATGGTATTTACATGATGAGAAGAGGAAAAAGATATAGTTAAATGAAGGGGTTTCACTAATTAAAAATAACACATGGGTCCAACATAATCATTCCCTTAGCCTATAATATTGAATCCTCACCAAATTGAAGAGAAAAGATGACAATTATAATGTTTCAATTATAATAGAAAATAGATCAAAGGTCATAAATGTGTTGACAAGAAACTATTCTATATTGAAAGGGATAGTGTTAAAAATGAAGAAGATGATGTGTCTAGTGAAGAAGAATAATTGTTCGAATCAGAATCTAAAGAGTCCCAAATAAATATTTCATACAATGAAATTTCAAGTATTAAAAATCCACAAATGCTCAAAGTTGTGGGTTACCTAAAGAAACAAAAGGTGACTATGTTTATTGACTCAGGTAGTACATATAATTTCATGATTTTTTTATTTACCTAGCTCTATAATTTATGGTAATGATCACAAATTGGGGTATAATCAATTGTTCTAGGAAATGTCATAGCATCAAAATTAAAATAGGAGAATAAAATATCAATTCCCCTATGTTTTGTATTCCCATGAGTGGAAAAGGTATTTTTTTAGTAGTCTAATGGTTAATGACATTAGGCATGATAGATATAAATTTTTAATAACTCTCATGTACCTTCATTTTGAAGGAAGTATATTTGAACTATAAGGACTACTAGAAAAATACCCTTAGTTGATTAGTTCTTATTAAATGTTGAAGATTCTTAGAAAAAGGGCCAAAGGATTTTTTTCATGGTTGTGTTCCATTGAATGTAAATAAAAAGATATATCTACCCATCGTAATATACAAAGGATTATTAATGTAACTAAGCCATATTTAGAGCAATGCCAAAAGTACTACCACAAATAAGTGATCATAATCATGCCATTTAATTTAT
Organism: Torreya grandis; assembly: GCA_037957365.1. Taxonomy (NCBI): domain Eukaryota; kingdom Viridiplantae; phylum Streptophyta; class Pinopsida; order Cupressales; family Taxaceae; genus Torreya; species Torreya grandis. The sequence continues at coordinate 1,878,395 of JARHVA010002909.1, read as the reverse complement.
CTTTGGTAGTTAACCACCAAACATCAAACCATATAGATATCCATATGCCTAGAATAGTGAAATTTAAAATATGGTAGAAAAGATGTTGGAGGCTGTTACCATTAGACATAACCAAATTGAATATTCATCCATAGTGGTCATGGTACATAATAAGGACAATACTTGGAGGATGTGCCCAGATTATGGAGAACTAAAAAAATATACCTTCAAAAATACGTTCCATATCCAATTAATTGATGATTTGTTGGATGAGTTACATGGTGTTGTCTAATTTAAAAAACTAGACCTTCATTTTGGTTACCATAAAATTCCAATAAAATATAGGTTTTATAACTCATGAAGGCCATTATGAGTTTTTGGTAATGCATTTTAGTCTTACAAATTCACCTTAAACATTTTAGAATTTTATGAACACTATATTTATGCCATTTTTGGATAAATTTGTATTGGTCTTCTTTGATGACATATTAATATAAAATAAGACTTGGGAATAACATTTACACCATGTGAATGAGTTGTTGATACATCTATAAAAATAATCAACTATATGCAAAACCTTTGAAGTGTTCTTTTAGATAAAAAAGGTAGAATAATTACATCACATTTTTTCACTTGAAAGAGTCAAAGAAAACCTAGAAAATATCCAATGTATGAGTGGAAGGTGATAATATGTTAAGAAAATCCAAGTTTTTTTGGTGTTAACATGGTACTATCAATGATTTGTGAAAAATTATGATAGCATAGTAATCCCACTCATAAATTTGTTAAAGAAGGAATCTTTCCAATGGAACAAAAAACCAACCAAGGAATTTAAGAATCTAAAAGAGGCCATGTGTGCCTCTCCAATTTTGGATAACCCATATTTCTCAAACACTTTCATTATTGAATGTGATGTATCACAGTCTGGAATTGGGTCCATACTCATGCAAGAATGAAACCCCTTGTATTTGAGAGTCATCAAGTCAAGGGTAAGAATCTTTTAAAATATTTTTATGATAAGGAGATGATGGGTATTCTTCATGTAATCAAATAATGGAAACCATTTTTGATGGATAAACACTTTAAGGTAAGATCTGATCATGATAGTCTTGAATAAATTTTTGAAAATTGATTGTCATCATAAGAAACAAATGCATGACTAAAATTTTATGATACTATTTTTAAATTATCTACAATAAAGTAAAATATAATGTTTTAGTAGATGAACTATTAATGATGAATGAATCCACCGGGGCATCATTATGTTCATTGACCATTTTACAGGTGGATTGGGTGGATGAGGTATGATACAAATGAAAATTTGACTTAGACACACAAGATCTAATTAAAACTCTTGGACAAGATTGTAGTGACACATATAAATTTGAGTTGAAATGGAATGCCTTATAGTATAAATATTGGTTATACCTTTGTAATAATTCTTCCTTAAAACACAAGATACTTATTGAGCATCATGCATCTCCAATTAGAGGGAATTTCATATTTTTGAAAACTTATCATCGAATTAAGAGCGATTTATTTTGGGAAGGACTCAAGGGGGATGTACAGTTTTTTTTGGCTTAATGCATGATTTAGAAAAAAGATAAAGGTGAAACCATTAAGACACCAATTCATCTATAACCTTTATCCATTCCTAGATAGTGGGGAAGAGAAATATATGGATTTTATAACAATTTTACCTAACTCAGATGATAAAAATGTCATCACAGTGATAATAGATAAGCTCAAAAAGTATGCCCACTTTTTTGCCTTATCACAACCTTTTAAAACAAACCATATAAATCAAGGACTACATAAACCTAAATGGAGGGTCAATTTACCATATTTTATCTATGAAGTAATTTAGGTTATAATAGGAAAGTATATACAAGGTGTAGCCTCAATTAGACATTATGGATTGATTAAGATCATACTTCAACACCATTTTCTAAATAAATCATATAGGGAGATTAAGTGGTCTTTTCTTGATACAATTGAAAAGCTACCTGATACTCCTAAGATCATAGTGAGTGAACATGATCCAATATTTACAAGTTATTTTTAAACTATCTTATTTTAATTTTTGGGTACTCAATTGGCTCATAGTGGATCCTATCATCCTTAATTTGATGGGAAATATAGGTTGTCAAAAAATTCATAGAGGATTATCTTTATTGTTTCACATTAGATAAACAAGAAAAATGGGCTCCTTGGGTACCATTAGCCGAATGATGGTATAACACTTCCTTTCATGTATATTCTAAAGTGTCTACATTTATGGAATTATATGGTTACCAAAAACCCTCCATAATATCATCCTTAAGATTATAAATAAAATTTCATTTTGTGGAAGATCACATTCAATACCAAAAACAAGTCTACCTATTTATATCTACCAAGCATCTGTATATCACCTAACAGAAGGAAAATATACATATTCCCATTTAAACTAACAAAGTTAATGCTTATTATTTTTAATCCCCTTAAATAAGTGTGCCTTATCTAAGTGTGAAACACCGAAGCCAAGACAATTTGTATGTTATAAAGTGTCAATAGAGAAGTTACAAGTTAAATACATACTAAAGGAGTATTGTCTCACTCTAGACACCTAAATTTATTAATGAATGCTTGCTCACGTTAGTTTTCACCATTTTAAAACTTAATTAAATTTATCACTTAATCAATTCCCATTGTTTCACCTCACCCTATCTTAAGTACCTATATTTACCTATTTCTATTTTAAATTGTTATCTATCACCTACAAAACTATTCTGATTACTAAAAGCACACATAAGAATTTTTATGGGCAAAACCTAAAACTAAATTTCATACATTTTCCTCAAGTACTAGACCAACAAAAATGGAAAATAGTGGCAATGGAATCTTCCCATATGGGTCAATCTTGTCTAGTGGTACTCTAAAATTCAATTTTTAAATTTCAACCTTCCCTTACATTTATCTTTCATGTTTTTAAGATTCCTAGCATGTGGTTTCCCATTTTTAATTTCTATAAAGGCACACTCTAGTCACTCATTTTACCACTTGGAAATTTCAATATAGAGGTATATTTACATTGTTTCACATTGATCTAAGTTTTCCTATTCGTCCTAATTCTAATTTTTATCACTACAAGCATTCCTCAACCAAGTCACAAGTTTGTTTTATCTAGCTAAAATAAATGCATGATCAAGAATTCAATCCATCCATAGATGAAGTGGTATAGTATGTGGAGAAAATGGTTAAAAAAGAACTCTAAGTGGGATAAATACATGGGCTTGATTTCCATAATTAGATTATTTGATACGTAGGAACCATTTAGTCATCCTTAGGGTAATTGGGGTTAGCTTATTTCAATTATACTCCACATTTTTATATTTATAATACTTCAATCATTTTTATCAATATCATGGTTTAAA